>PVLD010024149.1:0-25994 GCA_004027595.1 Dinomys branickii | reverse complement strand
ACAAAAACGTATGTATGTATATATGAATATACATATATGCAGGAGGGCTAACATGGTTCTACTATTGTATTATATCACTTAATGCTAAGGAATAATCGATGACGGGTTATTTGATCAATCTTGTATGTCTGTATGTGTTATCCTGAACACACACTTCGAAGATATCAATATGCAAAGCAGCAACTATTGGTGGTTTTTTATGTTGTTGTTGTTATTGTTGTTGTTTGCCTGTTTTGTTTTTTGTCTTTGGATTTTTGGTTTTTGTGTTTTTTCTGTTGTTGAGAGGATTAATTGTCTGACTAATTTTGCATGTCTGTATATGGGTTCATAAATTTACACTTCGAAGATATCAATGGATAAAGCAATAACCACTGTTGAGACCATGTCACCTTGTCTATAGATTAGTTGTGATTGTACTATTTTTTATGCTAATTGGTGTCTGTTTGTTAATATGTTTTTGTACTTTATTTAAAAAAAAGAATAAAAAAAGTCTGTGTTGAGAAGTCAGAGCACCTGAAAAAATCTCCATTTAAGACAGACTCTAAACTGAAATGAAAAATAAGTCACTGAAACATAAATCTGGTTGGGAAATTTCAGCTAAAAGATGAATGTGTGCATTCCTGGAACCCCAGCCTTCTAGGAGGCTGAGGCAGAAGGATCACAAGTTCTAGCACAGCTTGGGAAACACAGCAACTTCATGAGATCCTGTTTCAAAATTGCAAAAAGGAAAAAGGGTGGGGAATGTAGCTCAGTGTGAAGGCCCTGGGTTCAGTTCCCAAACCACATAAACAAAAGCTGACTATGTAAGAGAGCTGTGTGTATCTAATCTGTTTGGGTGACAGGTGTGAGATATGCAAAAAACTATCATTCCTGGGTTTCCAGGATCCCCAAGTATAATAAACTTAAAAGATCTTAAAATATTTCAACCAAAGTGAAAAATTGGACAGAGATGTGGGCCAAGTGGAGTGGCAGCAAAGGCCAGAGCTGACCAGATTTTCCAGGTGACTTCTCACACCCTGATGACTACTTTTATATCTTTTGGGACCCCTTTTTGGAGTCTTTGCTTGACATCAGAGCAACTACAGCTTCTGGTGGAACACAGCTGTGCCCCCTTGCTCTTCTCCAGAAAAGAGAAGAGGTGGCTCTTGAGCTATTCGTGAATGTGAATTTAAACTCCACAGATTTGGGCAAGAAGAAACAATTTCCCTCGTTTCTTTGTTTGATACCTGAAGCTCAAGCCCAGTGCTTCCTACATGTGCAGCTCAGGTTCTGCCACCAAGCTACACCCCAGTCCCCACACTGAGCTCTTCCAGCAGAAGAGCAGAGACAGTGACACTGGGTGTGCAGGTAACTGAGGGGTCACATGGACAGGCCTCAGGGAGCTGTGGGGAGCACCTGCTCCCCTCTCCAGCCATTCCTTGTGCTCGTTCTGTTGACAGGGTAGCCCAGGGCCCAGCTAGGGCCCAGGAAGCTGCAGGATGTGACTGGAGAGCTGAGGAGGAAATCAGGAGAGGCTGGATGGAAATAGAGAATGAGGAGCACCTTCCGGGTCTCAGAGGGTGGGCTGCGCTGCTGTGGACCTTTGGCCTGTCCTTGGCCAAACTCAGCCAAGGAGGCACCAGACTGAGCAGGCTTACTCAGAGAAGCGGGTGGAAAGGCTGGTGGTGGTGGTGGCAGAAGTGGGCTTGGAGGACAGAACTGCACGCATCCCATCTGGGGGCACTGGGGCTCTCTCTGCCCCTCCACACCCTTGTCCCTGCCCAACCGCACTCCTGGAGGAGGCGCCTCGGGAGCAGGGGAGACCCGAGTGGATGCGTACTCTTCCTGAGGGCCCTGGGCACACAGGTGCGTCTCACAGAGACCCAAGCACAAGCTGTGAAGAGCTGCTTGGCCTAAGCTGGGATTTCTCAGACCTGCTGGGTGCAGCCAGGGGCATGAGCGGCTGCCAGGACCCCCTCCCTGCTGGGCAGATCGGCTCAGGAATGCAGAGAGGATTTTCTCCAAAGCAGACGGTGACCTCATGCTCCGCTGTCAACACCCCACGCCCTTCCCTGCACCCCAGATAGCGGACACATCCCTGCTGCTGGGCCGGGACGTGGTTCCCTAGCTTCCTTCCCCTAGGACATTCTCCTGCTCTGTCCCCCTCTGAACTCACAGCTCCTGAGCGGTCCCCACCCACCTCATCCCCGCCCCTTCCTGGACAGATCCGCCTCCAGACACCTGCAGCTGCGGTGCGGCCCTGTGGCGCTGGCTTCTCTTCTGGCTGCTTCCTGTGTGGAATGTTTCTCCCCTGCTATCCAGAGCCCGGTGTTGAGTGACGTGGGGACAGCCGCAGACCCTACTCCTAGTCCCGATCCTCCTCTTGACGCCCTTCACCTCCTTCGCCCCACCCACTGTTCACTCCCCCGAAGCACTTCCCGCTCCAAGCCAGGGACCTTTCCTGTCTCAGCCACACCCGGCCCAGAGCGGGGCCCAACTTGCTCCTGCTGAAGAGGAGAAGGAAACGCCCTGACCACAGGCTCATCTTCTAGTCTTTGGGAGGCAGCTGGGCCTCTCCAGCATCTTCTGTGTTAGGGAATACAGTGTGCCTCGGCTCACACGTGCAATTTGTTCCACGCTTCTGGGGGAGATGGCTGTAGTTGTGTTCATCGCCCAGTGCCTGAGTTCACAAACAAAAGCAAAATTTTGTAGAATGCTTCTGTTGGTGAATGGAATTGCTGTGGAACAGAAGGGTCTGTGAATTGAGGTATTATTGTGTTCACAGCTAGGAGTACTTATAGCATCTGTTTTTCAGGGCTGGCTTAACGAAGTATCACAGGTCCAGCTGCTCAGCCGGGTGTAGCAGTACATGTCTATCACCCCAGCACTTGGGAGGCTGAGGCAGGACGACTGTGGTGAGCTTGGGGCCAGCTCGGGCTAAGTAGTAAGTTCAAGGCCACCCTGAATAACATAGTGAGAGCCTGTTCCAAAACATGAAAAAATGGAAAACTAAAAACCAAACAATAAGCAAAACCACCAGGGTGGCCCCCACAATCTCAAGGTACCACCTCACAGTCAGGGGGCCGGAGGAGGGAGCGCAGGGCACGCACAGGCCACGCTTCCTCCAAAGGTACCAGAGGACTCACTCTGGCCCTGCTCCTCCCTTCTGCCATCTCGCATCCCTTGTCAGCAAAGTGCCAGTAATCCACAGGACGTCCTCTGGGTGTGTGTGGGTCCCACACTCCCCTTCACACAGGGATGGTCACATGGGGCAGGGACCCAGCTTGTTCCAGGGTGGCGTCATCTTACGCTCGCTCACGACACCTTCAGTGACCCATTTCCACACCAGGGTGCATTCTGAGTTATAGGGAGTTCAACACATGACTTTAGGGAGACACAGCTCAGTGCATAACAGTGGTGACATTTACAGAGCACCTGCGCCACACTAAACACTGAGTCACTGCAGGATGTTCACAAGAATATCAATTGAGAGCACATCTGCTGTTATCCCCACTGTCCCTAAATAGGGGGGATCAGAGAGGTTAAGTAGCTGGTCCCAGTCATGCCCTGGGTGAGTGCGAGATGCTTGTCCCCTCTACCAGTGTTCTCTGATGCGTGCTGGGCCCAGTACGGAGTGGTGGCATGGAGTTAGCTGGGAGGCAGGAGCATTGCGGGCTGTGGAAACTTAAACCCTACAGCAAGGCCTGTCGAGGCCTTAGGAAAATTCACTGCTGGGAATGAGAACAGGCCTTCCTGTGCATGGCCGGGGAAGCCAGGCTCCTGCAGCTGGCACAGCACTTGGCGGAAGTGCACCCCACCAGAAAAGCGACAATCAGTTTGGAAAGAAAACCAGCCGTTCTGTGAGGTGGTGATGATTATTTGCAGCCACCGAGCTGCTCAGGCACGCCCTCAGCCTCTATCAACTGCAGATCAAATAAACAAGAATGTCTCTCCTTTCTCAATTAGATCCCAGAGCCATTTTGATAGACTGTCAAAGAAAAAGAAAAAAAGGAAAAACCACTCAGATATCCTTTTTGTTAGGCAATGCCCTCCAAGGGCTGCTTGGAATCAGACACGTGTGTGGAAATAAGTGACATAGGCTGCAAAGAGCCAGGATGAGCTGACTGTGGGCTGTGCCAGGAGGGAGGGCCTGGGCCGCACACTGGGCGTGTTATTTCCAAGCCAACTTCACAAGGTTTGCCTCTAATTGTGGCAGTAACTAGTTATCCCTCACCTTCAAAGACTGTGATGGCGTCCCTCTGGTCTCTTTCATGATCACCTCTCCTCCTTCTCGACCTTCCTGCTTCCGTCTTTCACTAAGAAGACCCTGCAATTCTGTTCAGGCGCCCAGGTCATCCAGGACCAGCTCCCCATCACGGGGTCCCTGGCTTGATCACATTTGCACAGTTCCTCTCTGCTATGTAAGGTGACACATGTGGGCCTCCCTTGCCACCCAGGGTGGACAGGGGCACACCCAGTATCCCGATGGGCAAAACCATTCAGAAATACCAGGCAGTTTCCGCCAGACTGCTGAGCTGGCCTGGGAGTGACAGGGGTTTGAACTCAGAGTTGCCGGGTATGGGACTTCACAGCCTCCAGGAACCAGGGTGGGCCCTGCATCTTGCCAACTGCTTCCGCAATGGCTCTGCCTGTGCCCTGGCTCCTTCAAGAGACAGGCAGGGGCAGGTTGCCTGGGCACTCCTCTACCTTCCTCCCTGGTCATGCTGCTGCTTCTTTCTTCACCTTCCCCGCCTCCTCCTCATCCCGGGAGTGCCCTGGGATAGCTGCTCTCGAGGTGGCACACAGTAGTCACCTGTGTCTGGGTCCTTCCTGCCAGATCACTAGGACTTCCCAGTGCCCCCTGCCACCACATGGTTCCTGGGTGACGTGAGATGGATGAGTGCCTGAGTGCAGGACTCCTTTGCAGGCTATGAAGCCATCAGTGCCTGCTTGAAAGGCAGCCAAAGTTTCCCTCACCCCTAGGAAGCACAACCTCATTCCACCCGGGTCAGGGTAGCCTTCAGGGGCTGTGAGCACCTGTGGGCAGGCACCCTGGCAGTGATCTCTGTGAGCCCTCTGTGAGGATACAGCTGGCCAAGGAAGAGGGCATCTGCAGGGCCAGGACCAAGCGCTGCGCCTAGAAAGTTCCCTGCTCCTCCCCAGTGTTTTCTCCCTGACTTTGTAGCACTTCCAAGCGGGCGCTCACCGAGTACTGTCAGCTTGTCCCGGAGAAGATCTGCCAGTGCTGTGGGGCCAGAAGGGGCTCCTGGACCCAGAGAGACCAGTTTCAGACTCAGCCTGGCATCCCCAGTGCCTCGCTTTCCAACAAAGCCGTGGTGGGCTCTGGGAGTGACGCAAGCTTTTGTGGGGTCCCACATGCCCACAGGAGGGCCGCGGGGCAGCAGGGCCCCGGCGCTCTTCCATCCTGCTCCCTCCCATGTTGACCCAGTGGATGGCTTGTGCTTGGCGTCTGAGGGCCCTCAGCTAGCCAAAGAGCTGAGTGTTTGAAGATCCTGCTGTTTGCAGGGGTGCGGATCCCAGCCTCAGGTCCTGTGATCGGCAGTGGGGATTGGGTGTAAGGAGTAGGGGCGGAGCACCTGGTGTGTGCAAACCACCACCAGCTCTGCTTTGGTCACCTAAAGGCCATGCCTGGGTTCAGCCCTCAGCCTCTGCCAATGCAATGGGGACACTGTCTCCATAGATACATGGAAACTGAGGCACAGAGATGTTGATGGACTCATTGGGGCCACACAGCTTGAGAGGAGCAGAGCTGGGATGGGAACCTGGGCAGTGTGGCTCTGCCCTCCAGGTTCTGGGCAGAGATGGCCAACAACCCACCCTGTGGACAGTGCTAGGGAATCACCACACAGCAATGTGGGGAGACTGCTTTCACTGCAAGTGTGGAGATTGTTCTGCATACTTTCTCTTTTCCTTTCTTTTTTGAGTTCTGGGGATTAAACCCGGGGGCTTTGCATTGAACATCTCCAGTCCTTTTTTTATTTTTTACTTTGAGGTAGGGTCTTACTAAGTCACTAAATTGCTGGGCTGGCACCTGAGGTCTTCCTGCCTCAGCCTTCCAAAGTGCTGGGATTACAGACATACACCACCATGCTTGGTGACTTGGCATACTTCAATAAAAATTTCTGAATCGGTAATACAATGGAACTTGTTATGATATGAGGTTACATGAATAAAAGGATTAAGGTTATCATATAGGATTAGGATTACTATGGTATAAGGATAAAACACGCACCTATGCAGAGAATAAATACAAGTAAAGATTTGCCAAACTTCCTTGGGTAGTAGAGTGTAATTTCTTCTCTATTCCTCTCTGAATTTTATAAATTTACACTAACGAGCTGGTACTGATTTCTTATAGCAACAAAACACAAAAAATAAACACAAAACCAAAAGAGCCCTTGCATTTTCCCCATCATTTTCATCCTAAGTTGACTGTTCTGGTGATCAAAGAAAAAAATTAATGATAAAAATTGGGTGGGGTCCACAATTTGAGACAGGTGTTATATGAAACATTTTCTCTGAAAAAAAAAATAAAAAAGACTGTGAAGTGGTAGGAGGAAAAATCACACCTCTATTCTTTTATATCTATTAAAAACATAGAATTAATATTTAGCTTTTTGAGATAGGGTCTTACTATGTAACCCAGGTTGGCGTTGACCTCATGCCAATCCCCCTCCCTCAGCCTCCTGTGTGCTGGGATTATGGGCACGGCCACATGCCCAGCTACCATGCCTGGCTACTCCTTTACTTTGTGAATGCCTGCATGTTTGGGAGATGAGACGACAATGACTGTGAAATTGTTGGAAGGCAAGGAAAGTGACTGGACACTCAGAGGCCGTCTCCTCTGGACCCCCAGGGTAGACACGAACCTACCTCTTTTGTAGGTTCATACTATGTCAGGTTGCCAGGGAACTGTTCGGGGTGGTGGTGGGCTGTGTGTCAGTGGAAAGACCCGCGGGAAGGGGAAAGCACACGGGATGGGCCACAGGTCCATGTGGAGCTGGGTGCTGAGACCCCTTCTGTTGCTGGAGGACCCTGGCCTGCAGGTAGGGTCCCAGGGCACTCACAGAAAAGACTGCGGCCAGTATTTCAATGCCGCCTGTGCTCAGGGTGATGTAGGGGATGTTTCCCGGTGGGATCCCGGCTTCTCCAAAGATGCTGTTGGTGTAGAACCAAATCTAGACGTGGGAAAGAAAAGGAAGAATGAAGGCCGGGACAAGAGCGGCATCCAGCTCCTGTATTTGAGTCAGGGGCAAGGCAGTCTCTGAACTTCGCTGTGAAACCGGAGTCACGTCACGTGGTGGGGCTGTGATTCGGTTGCTCACTCTAACAGAACTCACACAAGCCTGGGAGTGACCTGGGGCCAGCTGGGAGGCCACCTCCCAGTCTTCCTTTCAGTTAAGTGTGGTAGTGAGATAGAGATGGGAATGTCGGTTGGGCTTCAAGGAGGTCTCCTATTTACAAAGGTGCTCTTCCTCATGGAAGTATGCTCCCATCACCATTTCTTTCTCTCTGCTATCAGGATGATGGAGAGATGGCTGGAACTTCAGCAGCCCTTTTGGATTATGAAGCCACCTCAGGATAGCACTGCTATTAACCCCTATGGGAACTTTGTAAGAACCAGGAAAGGTCCCTGTTCCATATGATACTTTCTGTCCCCTACTGGTAGGTCCTCATAATAAATCTACAATTAGTGCAATGTGATATCACTGTGATACATGCCCTGCATAACCTTCCCTATGGTATAGGGCCCTGTTGGGGCTTCTACTACTGAGGCCAGACCTAGTTCTAGCTAACACAAGCGTCCGCTGTGGACTCAGGGATTAGAGACCAGGGTCCTTGTTGAGAGAGCTTTGTGGCCTGCTTGGATTCCCTCTCCTCCTTGATCAAAACAGAACCCACTCTGCCTTCCTGGCCCTGTGTGGTGCTGGGAGCTGGGTGGCAAGTGTCATGATTTGGAATGGCCCCTGAGGCTGCGGACTAATAGGCTGTTCCTGAGTGACTTCTGGGGCTGCCCCAGCCCAGCCATCAGCTTAGGGCCAGAGTCTGCAGGATAATAGGAAGCCTGAGCAGCTGAACCCCGAGGAGCCCACCACAGCGTTGGAGGTACAACAGCCTGCCCGTTGTCCAGCAGAGACCTGCCAGCTCACCGCTCACCATCGATAAGGCCAGCTTCGGTGAAACATGCTATGACACTCAGCACTTGGTCTCTGGTTGTTATAAATGTGTCTCGTGGGCAGAAATTATCCATGCACTGGGGGAAGACTTGGGCCCTGTGTGTATGGCTGGCTGGTTAAGTCTTTGTGAAGAGAGGAATTCCTCCAAAGGCTGCAGGCACACTTGGAGATGCCAGTGCAAACCACTGCACAGTTCTCAGGGTGCATTACTGGCAGAAATGGGTTTTAAGATTCCTGTGAATAAGGACCCCACTCCAGCCCCCACCGCTCCACATCTGCCGTCCTTTCAGTGAACTTGGGATGAGAACATCTCTGCTGTCCCCCCATAGTGCACCCAGGTGGCTCCCAAGGAGCGCATTCATCTCTAAAGCTCTTAGGAAGTGACTGTTATGCCAAAAGCCCTGTGACCTGTGTAGAGCAATACCGAGGCCCTACCGCCACCCCTACCCAGACATACCCGGACATGGCTTTGCTAATCTGCTACGTGTTCCTTAAGCAGTAAAGTTGGGAGAGCAGAATTAACAGTCACCATGATCATTGGTATGGGTCCAGCTTTCAGCCCATAAGACCTTGGCAGACACAGCATCACTCTCTGTCCCAATGGCACCCCAGCTCCTCTCTGTTCCTGAACACCCCTGCGCTCTGCCTGTGTGGTGGGGCCTGTGGGAACTGGAGACACAGGGGTGGTGACATAGGGCGTCCGCCATCGATGAACTTGGGGCTCCAGTCAGGCTGAGGGAAGGTGTGGGGACTCTGAGCCCTGTGCCTGCCCAGGCTGCCAGGAGAAGCTCCTTCCTCTCAGGCTAGTGGGTCTCCATGAAGACAGCAGCAGCTGCTCAGCAGAAAGGCAGCTGCCAAAGAGAAGCGATTTTAAGTGACAGGTCTAATTTTAGAAAAGAAGTTGTGAAAGCCATTGCAAGAGAAGAAGGGTAGTCAGTACAATACTGAAAAAGATCTCTATGCTCTGGCCTTCAGCATTCAGACTTTGGAACAAAACAGCTGGGGCTCAAATCCCTTTTCTGTTCTTCCTAGCTCTGTGATTCTAGGAAAGTGTCTCATTGTCTCTGATCCTAACAGTGGGGCTGGTGGGTATCTTCTGGTTCTTGCTCAGTGAAGATTCCTCAGTTACTTGAGTATCACTGCAGCCAAAGTTACTGTGCCAGGTAAGGGAAGCACCTGGCCTGACTTCTTCCTGCCAGCTTGAGGTCACACGGGGACAGGAAGCCAGCTCTCTGACTCTCTGTTGAAAGCTCTCTGCAGCTGACACACACCACCTCCAGCTGCAAGAGAGAAGGAGATGCAAGGTTTGCAGATTGGCTATGGTGGAATTTATGAAGTTACAAGGGTGTTCAAATAGGAGAGTTTGGTTCACCCAGGACAGCACAGAGAGCACAAATGCCTTGGTTCTCTACCACAATGCCTCAATAAGCATAGATCTAGATGCATCCTCTGAGGCTTGTGGCCTTAGGAAATGATACCTCACCTCTCCACTCAGGGCAAGGAGCAGGGCCAGCTGACCAGCTGGTACTGAGGTAGAAAACTAAGCAAGGAGAGGTAAGCAATAGAAAGTCATGAGACAAGAATCAAGAAACCAGACAGAGAAAGGAAGAGTATGTCAGTATCAGAAAACTAACAGATGAAGGTCGCCATGTCCTTTCCAAGATCATCACCCCTGTAGATATCCCATTCCATTTTTCAGAAGCAGCAATACCAATAATAATGCTATGGAGTCTGCCTCCTTATTTATCAAATTCAGGAATTCTACTTCTGGAGCCCTGAAGACAGAAGAGATGGCCATGTCTAGCAGAGGGTTAGGACCACCTGGAGAGAGGACGAGGAACCAAAAAATTTAATGGAGAGCCTTGAAGTTTCCTCAAGCCAAACAGATGAGTTGAAGTCAGTCTAGCCAAGACCACTATGATGATTTACCTTTATTGCAACTTGATCAGCTTGAGAGCTACCTGGGGGATCAAGTAAAACATGCTTTGCGGTATGTTTGAGTGGGTCCTGGAGCTGTGACCTTGGGGCTCTATCTTAATTCTGGTCTTTCCCTCTTGGGCTCCCACCTTCTTCTCTAATTCCCAGATGTCCTCAATTAAGCAGTTTTCCTCCTCTCTGCCATTTCTGCCTTGGAGCCAGTGGATTATGGACTGAACCCTCTGAAATCATGAGCCAGAATATACCTCTTCTCCTTTAAGTTGTGGGTACTGGGTATTTTGACCATAGCTATAAAAACCTGACTAATAAGAAAAGGAAATCTGATCAATACATCTACTTTTATTGAAATAATCTCATTGTCTCATGTGTATGCCTTCCTAAGTGCTCATTTCTCATTTCACTGATATATGAATTTTAAGTATTTCAAGGGGCAAATAATGAGAATGGAAGGCAGCTTCTCTGAAGGCACAAATGACTCCTGTGTCAGCTGCCTGACTCTTTGTGTGGATTTCCTTTGTTCGTGGCACCATCCCATGCTACGGAAGAGGAAACTAAGGATCTGTCAAGTTCACGCCTGCTCAGCAACATGGAGCTAGTGGAGGTTGGCAGAGCTGAGACTGGAACTGAGAATCACAGGGCCCAACAAAGCTCCCCGTCTAAGTCCTCCTGCCCAGAGCCTGGCACTTACCGCATTGAGACCGCAGAGTTGGTAGCAGGCCATGGTGATGACCACGGTGATGACCTGGTAGCGCACAAAGGGAGCCCTCAGCAGCTCCAGGACGGACATCAGGTGGATATTCCTCTGTACGCGGCTCTCAGCCAGGACCTCCTCCATCACTTGGGAGACATCTGCTTTGCCCAGGAACTTCTGGAAGGCTGTAATCAGGACATGGTTGGGATGTCTGCCGTATCTAAGGCTGGTCCTGAACAGACGGAGCCTCCACCTTGTCAAGGGGCCTTTGAAACCATGGAATCCAAAGTCCCTGCCTGGGGTCATCCAGCTGGCTGGGAGAGAGCCAGGGTCTCCTCATCACCTCCATGGCAAAGTGGAGCATGCTCAGAGTTCCAATCATCTCTACTAGGCACAACTGAGCTCTTGTTTATCCTTTGTGATCACTGCTGCCTCCATGGCTACTGTAACAATTGTATGTGGTATCAGGCACACTAACCCTGGACTCAGGGTGTCCCATACACAGGGAGCACTCACAGCCCCACCCCCATTTGCCTGGGCCTGTCTGCTCATGCTCAGTGGGGCTTTCAGAGGGAGTTGTGATCCCAGGCCAGGATCCAAGTGGATGCCCTGGAAACAGATCTGTCACAGGAAGAAAGACTGAATCTAATGACCTTCCAGGTCATTCCATACGTCCCTCAGGAAGGCTGACACCATGAACAGAAATCAGCCCAAAGAGCATTTCTTCCCCGGGCTCACACTCTTCATGATTTATACCATTTCCAGATTGGACACTGCAAATTTCTAACCTCCCCAAACCTGCATATTTGACTAAGACCTTACTTATGCAAATCTCCCTTCCCTAAGGAATGCCGGGTGAGCTGCCTGATCAGACCCTAGATCATTATCAGGTTAGAGCATGATTTAAATATTCAGCTTTCTGACATCCTTTCTCCTGCAGGAAAGACAGCCGGATGTCTCCCAGCTCCGGGGGACAGTCCATCCCAGACCCAGCTGGTAGCGTCCTTAATGACTCTGCTCCTCACCACAAGGCAGGTGAAATTATCCATCTTAAGCAGAAAAAAAAAAGCTGTTAAACTTGCTCCTGATTCACACTAAGGCTTTGGAGTGTTCTTTCCAGTAGTGTCCTGAAAATTGCAAAATATCTCTGCAGCCGATGATTTAATGCTTTTCCCAGTGTGGACTAAGGTTAAGGGAGAGAAGTAGTTCGATGAGTCAGGTTTCTGTCCCATGCATGGAACCACGGGATTTCTAACATTGCTTCACATTTCAAGGTGCAACATCTCTGTGATAAAACAGCTCCAGAGCTGGGGGGCAGGAACATATTTCTCCCCTCCCTGACATGCATGTTTTTCAGGATAAAACAAGGCGAGCTTAAGAGCCTTTTCTTCCTCTTTTCCATTTCAGCTGACAAGAAGCTCTCAGCCAAGTTCAACGTTCAGCCCTTCACAGAATTTCCTGGAGGAAAAATCTTTCTTCGTCTTAACAGTTCTAGTCATCTTTGACAGGCATGATGGACCTGCAGACTGCAGACTGCCTGGCCTCCTTTCACTGTAATGTTATAATGAAGATATTTCAAATAGAGAAAGCTTTGTTATGAATACGCATGAACTATACCCTGTATTTCACTGTGGCCCAGGACACTTCTCGTCATGCAGTGACACCCAGGCAAGCCGGATGGTCGGAGTCCCATGTTTTCTTTGTAACTCTGGTTGCTTATACAGAGGAGTGGGTTTCCTACCAGCAGATCCCCACCCACACACAAGATATTCTGCTCACTTTCACCTCTCCTTCCCCTAGGTTGGACACCCATGTTGCAAAACATCCATGTAATCTCAATACTGAGGATGCCTTGGGGCGGGCGGATATTCTCCTGGGAGGTCCTGTGCACTGGGTCACGTTTATCAGTGTTGCTGGCCTCTGCCCACCCGTAGTTCTTAGTTGTGACATTCGAAAATGTGTCCAGATACTGCCAAATAGTTCCTCTCCAGAGGCACTCCCAAGCATCTTTCCCCCAAGCACTGCCCCCAGCACCCCTACCTCAGCATTCCTCCCTAAGCACCCTCCCCCAGCACCACTCTCTGGGCTCCAGCCCCTTCCTCTGCTCCCCTGTTGTGCTGTGGTGCATCTCTGCAGACCTAGGCCCAGGGCCACCCTCTGTCTGCTGACTGCCAGGTCAGACCCTTCCCCATGACTCCATCCCTCCACATGTAGGGGTTGGGCTTGGGTCCCCACTATCTCATGGCTCCATTGACACTTGACTGTCAGTACATATTTACTGAGCAGTTACTACGTTCCAGTCATGGTGCTAAGTAGGATCTGAAGGAGCAGGAGCTACAGATCTTGCAAAGATGTCATCCCAAATCCAACATTTCCCAATGTGGTTCTGGGGGCGTCTCCATGGAAATTAGAAATACAGACAGAACCAAGGAAATGAGCCACAACTTCTACTCTTCCTGGGCTACTCTCTCTGTGGACAATCCCTGCTCCAGCCTTGGAATGCTCATGGGTGAAGTGGGGCAGAAGTCATCCATATCTCCATGGCATGATGATTGTCCCCTCAGCAAAGCTTGGGTGCCATACGTGCAACATGCAGACTTCTGCCTTCCAGGGACAGGTTGCCCCATGAAGAGGCTCAGGGGGATGAAGCCATTGCTGTGCCAAATGCAAGATGGGCAGATGATTTGGGGGTGCATCTGAGCATCTGGAGGGGACAGGGTGGGAGACTCTGGTCAAGGCTCCCACACACAGCCCAGCCAGGCTGCTGGTGGAGCCTGGCATGTGACATTTTGGCTGTGATGCCTTGGATGGGTGGCTCAGCCTCTCTTTGTCCTGTGTCCTCAGCTCTGGGACAGTGACACTACTTGAACAGTGATGGCTGGGGAGATGTCAGGGTGGAACCCATGGGTATCCCTTAAAGGTTCAGGAAAGCCCACACCTTCCTGGGGTACAGGGCCCCATGGATAGTACAGGTCATGATGCGCCAAGACAGTGGGACGGCTGTGGGGTCTGGAGCTGAGGAAAGGGAGCCCCTGTCTCCCTGGCTAGCACTGAGCTTCAGACTTCTGGCCTGTAGGACTGTGACAGACTCAACCCATGTTGCCCTAAGCCACCAACTTGTGGCACTCTGTCATGACTGCGTCTGGTTCATGCTTCATCATCCCTATGAGCATTCTGTCACCTCTTGTGGGAGCAAAGTACAGAACAATCTGGAGGGCTGGTGACAAGGCCCGTGAAGGGCCGTGGAGCACCGAGCCATGGTCCTTGAGACGGAGTCCTGACACATGCAGTGAGCTCAGTGCCTTTCCCATGGTGGGAGTTCTGTGCTGGTAAGAACAGAGTCTGTGCCAGGCATTCATTTTCTGCTGCTCTTTGGGTTTGGGGTGGGAGATCACCTGGCTGTTAATCTGAGTTTGCTGTACTTTTATTACCCATAGCTGTGAGACCGAGTAGGGTGAGGAAGATATCGGGGTCCTAGTGTAGCTTTGTCATATGTGACCCTCAGCCTGACCAGGAGCGTTTGCAGGGACTGTGCAGGGGTGGAGCAGAGGAGACCTCACCTTGGAGAGGAGCCCATAGAGCGTCCTTAGTCTCTCCTCTATTGGGCATGGAATGATACATTGAAGTTCGTGCAATTTACTGATTGGTGAATTTGGGAATGGAAGTGTGTGGTATGAATGGAATTAACCCTGAAACATGCACTGTTGCTTTATAAAGAATCCTCCCCGAGAAACCTCAGATTAAAGCAAAAGCCAGGAGAGCCAGCACAAAATCAGGACAGTCACAGACTGCCACCCTGCCCTAGGTACAAGCCCATCCCTGGCCTTGATGGCCAGTGACAAAGCACTGCCCGGCAGAGATTTTAAAATGTTAGACATGATTCATTGGTTGCCTTGAGCTCCAAGATGATATTTTTAACAGGAGTGAGAAAGTAGCAGCTTTTCAAGAGAAATTATGCCATGAAGCAATGTGTGCAAATCCTTCCATCATCATGGGGTTTGGAAGCTGAAGTCATGCGCTGAGGTCCTGAACAAAAACTCTCTTATGTGTTCATTAAAATAAAGATACAAAAACCCTCCCAAACAGTTTTAAAAATGTTCCTGCCCAAGTGAAGCATTTCAATGGGTTTTGCTAAACTGTGGTTAAAATACAAAAAGGCAACACCTTCTGATGACTTTTTCAGAACAGCTGGTCACCACTGGGGAAGATGGAAATTTACAGGCTCTACTCAGCTCTGGCCTGAACGTCTCCCTCATGCCTGGGGCTGCAGGGCTAATGCCAAGCATGCTGAGTCCCACCAGCCCTGCTGAGTCCCATACATGGTGCTTAGTGGTGCTCATTTCCACGCTATCACCTTCAAAGTCAAGGCTCAAAGCACCTGACCCTTTCCCAGTTCTGCAGGTATCAGTGGCTTTCTTTTATGGGGGGTTGTTTTATGAGACAGGGTGTGTAGTTCAGGCTGGTCTTAAACTCACTGCATACCCAGGGGGCCCTCACACTCCTGGGGATCTTCCTGCCTCAGCTTCCAAGTGCTGGGATTACAGGTGAGTGTCACCAGGTCTGGCTTCAATACCTTTCTTCTTTTGTTCTTTGAGCTCACCCCTCCAGGAGAGCATGCTTCTCTTGCAGGGGAGAAGATGGAAGGACTGGACCCTCAGTCAGCAATGCGGGTCCTGTGGGTGGAGCCTGAAGTGAGGCCTGGGTGGGGGGTGCAGATGTGGGAGGTTGAGGCAGTGTGAGTCCCATATCTGCTCAGGCTGACTGTCCAGGTACAGCAGAGGAGGCTATGACTGTCACCCAGCCATACGTGGATGAGCTCAGATTAGGCACCCTGATGCCTCCCCCCGATGCCCAGTTACGACCACAGAACCTGTCTCAGACTGGGGCTTAGACTGTGGCGTTTGTTTCTCAGGGCTGGGGCTAGAAGCCTGGGCACAGGTGCTGGCAGAGCCGGGCACCTGGGTGGCGCCTCTTCCTGGTGGCAGGTGGCAGCGTGTGCACTGTCTGATTGGTGACAGGAAGCGGTATGATGGGCTCTTCTTCTTCTCACACACAAATCCCACCACGAGGCCCCACCCCTGGCCTCGTGTTGGTGCAGTAGTTACAGCTCATAAAAAAGTGTTTACAGTTCCTAATAAGCATTGCAGCAGACTGAGACCAACAAGCCCAGGGGCACCTGGGGCAGTGGGGGTTTGCAGCTTTATTCACGCACCTGCAGGCTTGGCTGGGATCCTTCACCACAGAGCCAAGCCCCCAACTCCCAGAAAGCAGGATTTTTAAAGGACTTACAACCAGGTGGGGAGTGTAGGAACGGAGCTCACCATTACTTGATTGGGTAGAAAGTTACACTGGATTTCACCTTCTCAGCATACAGTGGAAACAGGGACCAGAGGTTACATCATTGCGGGGGAGGATAGAAACTTAACAGAGAACCAAAGGCTTATTGAAGGCAGAGAAGAGGGATGGTGAAGGGTGGGGAGCACCCAAACACTTGTCTGGGAGCAAGTGCCTTTTTCTGCTTGAACCTCAGCCTAATCACCTGCAATGCCCTTGCCCTGGGTTAGAGGAGAGCACCCAAAGCAGAGGAAAGCAATATGCAGTCCATGGCCGGGGCTTAGAGGCAGAGCTTCCGGACCCTTGAAGTGTGTCCCTCCTTCCTTCCCTCCCTCTTTTCTCTTTCCTATCCTCATTCTTTCATTTCCCATCCTGCATTCCCAGAAGATACCAGCACCAGCTGCCCTGATGTTTCCTCACCAGTATGGGCGAGGGACTGGCTGTGATTTCATGAAATTCAGTAATCACATTTAGCAGATGATTAGGTTACTCATTAGCCCTGATCTGTTCCTGTGTTCTTTTCCAAAAATGTGTTGTTCCTCAATTCTTGAACCTTGACCACATCAGCAGCTCATCTCTACTGCTTCTGGCAGCCCACCAGCACCCCCATCAAGCTGTGCACCTAATAAAGGCCAAGGACACCAGTGCCTCATGGTCCTAGCCTGTCATTGGGCTTTGACCATCCTGGTGCCCCTTGTAAGTAACATATGCCTTTTGCCTGTGTTTTACCCTGTCATCGTGCCACTGAACAGGAGGTCAGTGGTCCTAGGCCAGGGCCCCAATAATGGAGGAGGGGGAGTGGGAGAAGCAGTGGAATCCATGGGGATGGAACAGACATCGATTTCAACCAGCTGCCCGTGGGGCAGAGAAGATGGTCTTGAGATCTTTGTTACATGATCTCATTTCAAAAAGACATTTGCATATGGAGAGTCACCCCCCCCCCAATTCATTCCTCAGACTCCCCAAGTGAAGACAGTTTACCCCAGGTTCCGCCTAGTGCATGTACTATGCCCGCTCTTCAACTTGAAATTAAGGGCCTCCCATGGCTCCTAGCTCATTCATATTCCTGGCTATATGCTAATCTCTGACTCTAAAGAACTTGAAAAAGGAATGGAAATTTACATCTTAGCTGAAACCTCTGGGAGGCCTGGTCAGCTCTGGGCTGGGAGAGGGAGCCTCAGGGAATCAGGTCTAGTTCCAGGGACAGACTTGTCTTTGTTCAAGGGGATCAGGAGACCATGCAGGCAAGAGCCTGGCACTTATTATGCACATACTACTTGCCCGGTTCTGCGTGAGGAATCTCATGGAATCTTGTGCCAGTCCACTGTGTTCTGTGGATGTTGGAAATCAGCCACAGATCACTCAAGTAGACATGAGCAGTCGATGCTCTGACCTACGGCTCTCTGATCGCTCTTTCCACACCACTGAAAAGAAGGATGATGAGAAGCCGTGAACCAGAGAGGCTGGCAGAATAAATTTAGTTCATTTCCACTAACTTGCAGCTTTAGGGCTCGCTGTGAGCTGGGATGTTGCTGAGGGAAGAGCCAGGTGGAGCTTCTGCCCCAGGCAGTTAGCTGGTGAGGGCCAGGGGGCACCTGCTGGCCTCTGAGGTAGGCAGTGCCAGCTGTGGGGGTTGCAAGAGCCTTGTCAGACCCCTGCCAGGTCAGTGCCCTTACTGACTTTCAATAGATGGGGAAATTGAGGCCTGGAGAGCTCAAGGGCCCCAGGAGAGCTGGTGTTCCTGCTCCTGCACTGCTGGGTGTCCACAAGTCAGTACAAGCATGACTTCAGGGGTGACACTGACAGGAAGTGGTCACGAGCAGCCTGCTGCATTATACGTCCACGGGAAAAGAGTTTAGGTCCTGCTTTGAGCCAAACTGGAAGTTTCCTATGCTAAGCTCTGCAGAGGTCTGCAGGTGAGCTGTCTTTGCAACGATTGATTTATATGTATGAAGTTAGCAACTTCATTAATATTGTCACTATTGCCCCATTACGATGTGCATAGAGGTGGCTTTTAAGTGGGCAAAACAGCAAGGTGGGCCTGTCCTCACCCAGTGCCCCTGTGTGACCTGGTTGATCATGTGACAGCTAGAAGCTCAGTTCTTTTCTGGAAGGATTTAGAATGAAGACCAACAGGAATAAAACTGGTCCACTTCATGGAGGGATGCTCTGTGCTTGGGGTTGTTTGCAGGAATCAACTGCCACGATGTGTATTAGGTGGTAAGTCCAGGGACCATCCCTGCTGCGTGATGGCGAGGAAAGGCAGCAACAGCAGGCTGGTAACAAAGTGCCTGCATCACCTTCTCATCACGGGACACAGTGCCCGACACTCGAAATATAAAGGAGCAAGTGTTTATTTTGGCTCAAGGTTCCACAGGTCTCAGACCTTGCAAGGTCAGCAACCCCCCAAGGGCCTGGTGGAGGACAGCTGCTCACATCATGGTGGACAGGAAGCAGAGAGGAAAGGATTGAACTGAGGAGGGAGATGCACCCTTCCAGGCCATGCCCCAGGTACTGTCTCTTCTGACTAGACCCCACCTCCAACAGCTCTGAATTCCTCTGAGGATTAATCTGCTGGTGAATACAGCACCCCTATGATCCGATCACTTTTTAAAAGCCCTGTCTCTGAATGCATGATTCCTATGGAGGATATTGTAGACCCAAGCCAGAACACAAACAACAAACACAGACACATTCCCCGGTTGGCATCTGCCACTGCTATGTATATCCACAGTTTAGGATTTGCTGTCCAGTTATGGACAGGCCCCCAGCCTCTTTCCCTTCCCTGGAGTTCATGCCCACCTATCCCCTTGCCCTGTTCAGCTGGCACCTTCCCTGGGAAGTGGTCCCTGCTCTCCCTCTAGAGTCTCCTTGGCTCCCAGTGCTTCTTGCTCTGCTGCTCTCAGCATGGGGTGATACTGTATTCAGTGTGAGAGCTCCTGGTTTCTGTTGGGCTCCCTCCCGTTGCTTCAGGCTCAGAACCTGTCTGGATTTTCTTCTTATTTTACCTTGAGGGCTTATCATACTGCCTGGCTCACAACAGAAACTCAGCAGTGGTTCTAAGGTTGCCCATCCTTGGCCTTCCCTGAGCTGCATACCAAGCTTTGATTTAACCTGTTGCTGAGGGCCCTTAGAGGAAAGAAGTCATGGAAAGATTCTGTTTGCAGTTTCTTTAACTTTAGCTAAAGACTGGGCTTACAATGCATCCCAAGCCCCTCTGGCAATGATTTTTTATGGAGTTCTGTGCAAGTCAGCTCTGCCTCTCCTGCGACACTATTCTGCTTCTCACAAAGGGGGAGTCTGGGGAACCACTTCCTCTCTTTCCCTGGCTGCCAGGACCCTCAGAGAGAAGGTTGATGCTTCCTCCTGAGAAAATAACTGAAATACCTTTGTTGACCTAGCCAGTTTGTAGGCATAGTTCTGAGTCCTTTGTGTGAATTAAATCATTTAATCTTCAGAATCATCCAATAAGATCAGTACCACAGGCTGCAGAACCAAGTGAAGAGCTGCACAGAACCAGGGAATGGAAGATGGCAGGATATGAACCCACGTGGCTGGGCCTAGAAAATGTAGGCCCTGAACCTCCTTGCTGTGGCGCCCTGAGTTTAATCTACAGCATACACAACACACACACACACACACACACACACACACACACACACACACACTAGTGTTTTGAGCTACTGCCAATATTTCTTGGATTTCTACAAGGTAGGAGTTTCTAATACTTGTTACAAAGCAGCATGTGAGTCCTAACCTCAGAGAGCCAATCTGGCTCTCTCTCTTCCTTTCTCTTTCTCTGTCTCCACTCACCCATCCTGCGCTTTCGTCTGGAAGGCCTATGCACTGAGGGAGACTTCTCAGGTACCAAGGTAGGAACTACCCACACAGAAACTTCAGAAAGCCTGAAGCAACAACCTGAAACATCTCCCTAGTACCAAGGGCAGGGCTCCTTAGGAAGCTGCCACTTCTGTGTCGCTCCCAGCCTCCTCCTCCGGTTAAACTCTGTGTCCTACAGCATGGATACCTTTGCGTCTATGGGCAACCCCAAGTGCGCCCCAGAGAGCTAAGAGGTAAGTGTGCCACGGTGAGCTGAGTGCACACGTGGGCGTTAGGTGTGCTTTGGTTTCCTTTTTTCAGTCAGTTGTTTAGTAAACACACCCACCGCATGACAGGAACAGCTCTGGAGGAGGAGGAGGTTTCAGCAATAAGCAAAGCTGGATAGGTTCTTGCTCTCATGGAGCTCTTCTGGTGGAGAAGAGAAATGCTGACCAGGGAGACGTAGAAACACATTGTTGCCGGTCACACTGAGTGCTAAGAGAAAGACACACCAGGAAAGGGGACCGTGAGAAGTGGAGTGTGATTTGAGCTACTGCAGGGCGGGGAGATGTTTGTGCAAGATGCCGCCTCAGTAGGAGCTCAAATGGAGAGGAGGTGTGGCCATGCAGACACCTGGGGAAGAGCCTTCCAGCCAAAAGAGCCAGGGAGAGACTCTGGGAGGCAATGAAAGTACCAGGAGCAGTGCACTGCACCCTGCTCAAGTTGGGCTGGGCCGTACAAGTGGCCTTTTACACTTGTCCTTATCACCGGGGCTAGAAGCCCACAAACTACACTTTCTGATTTCTGTGCTGCTGGCCTGGTCAGCTTCCACCCACAATAGGCCGTGCTGTGAAGCTGCAGGTGAGAGGAAGGAAGACTTTCTCTCCTGCTCCTACCCAAGTGGTAGGTCCTGCTCGACCTCATTGGTGACAAAGACCCTGGCCAAATTGGTGACTGCAGCACCAACATCTGGCCAGCAGCTACAGCTGTGTTCGTCAGTGGGGCAAGGGAGGTGGGCTTGTAGCAGCAGGGTGACTCGGCTGGACCCCTCTTGCTCCTCCAGTCTTTCTGTCCCCTCCATAATGGTTTCACTATGTTGAGGGCTTCTCTGTTTGAAATATCATCACCCGGGTTCCTGAGTGGGACACTGACCAGTGCACCTACTGTGTGACCTTGAGTTAACCTCTCTGACTCTTGGTCTCCTTATCTGTGAAATAAGAAGTCCAAATGTTGTAGCCCTTTCTGGGGGTAAAGATTAAGGACACAGACGCAGTAAAGCTAAGTTCAAAGTGTGGACAGGGCTGCATTCTGTCTGCGCTCTATGGGAGAATGCCTTCTGGCGCTTCTAACGCCTGGGGTGTGCCCAAGTTGCCTGGCTCAGTGTGCTCCTGCGCCTTCAGAGCCAGCGTTATTGGGCCAACTTTTTCATGCTCTCACCTCTATTTTTAGTTCTCTGCTTCCATTTAAAAATCACCTTGGTGATTGCACTCAGCCCACCTTGGTGGTCCAGATAACCTCCCCATCTGAAGGCAATGGGTTACAAATCAGGCGCATGAGCTGAAATATCGCCTAATTTCTCCTCACATGAGAAACCCAAAGCATAAATAACTTGAAGAGCAAAATAAAAGGTAATAGGAAATGGGGAGAGAGATCTTCTGCAAATGGGAAGAGGACCAAGAGATGGAGGGAGGGGAGAGAAAGAGGAAGGGGACATAAAAAGCATTAAGATGCATTAGGTACAGGTACCCACTCCCCACAATGAATGTAATCGTTATATACTGCAGGCACATACTGATAAAAATAAAAATTAAAACAGTCAGTTTATTAGCCACTCCAATTTCTTTAGTGACCTTGATGCCTTTGTCATATATTCTAACACAATCACAGGGTCTGGGAATTAGGAAATGGACATCTTTGGGGGCATGTGCCTCTCACACTGGCACCTCTCACACTAGCACATAAGAGGAACTCCACAGCAGAAGCCATGTTTGAGCTGGAAGACTCATTAAGCTCTCCTAATCCAAACACTTGTTTATAAAGCCAGATTCATGGCCTGTGGAGGCACGGTGCTGGTACACCAGAAGCTAGAGCTCCAGTGGGAGGAGACCATGATACAAAAGGCACGTGAGCAGTGGCTGCTCTGGCCACCAGAAACCTGAAGAATCCTCACTGTCCCCAGAGCAAGGCTCACTCCTGACAGAGACCCAGGACCAGTGCCAGAAGTGCCTTGGACACCATCTAGGTTGTCCATGGTTGTGAGTAGGCAAAGACTCAGGATCCACAGAGGTGCAGTCTGGTCAGTCTGTGGCAGAAACTGGCCTTCTTGTGGGGGTATTGAGTTCAGTTGGCAATCTAACTGCCCTTGGATGGGGGATTAGGACACCCTGACAATGGCATTCACTGCCTCCCTGCTGTGTGAGTCTGGTGGGACAGGATACCTGGGCTCTACACCAGCCCCTAATCCAAAGTGCCTTTGTTTTGAGGTTTGTGCCTGGAGCTGGCTATTCCTTAGGAAGCATCTCACCCACTCCTTAGGGCACAGGTAGAGAATCCAGAGAGGTCTGATGACAGAAGCAGACTCCACCCTATGAGACACCCAAGTCCCATGGGCTCTCCCATGCCTGGGACCTGGAGGGGCCCAACAAGACTGACTCCTAAAAAATCAAGGGTGAGGATCCTCGGACAGTACCAAATGCTATTCTGAAGCTTGTCTCATTAAGCAGCCACAGCAGCTGCATCTCCCCCACAGACACATTCAGAAAAATCTGATGGGACCCAGGGCCTCATGAAATCCCCATTCTGCTCTTCCTTGTGAGGAGCTCTGGGGCTCACAGAACATTAAGATGAGCACTGATGCCACCTCATTAAATGGCCAGTCTGTGCAGACCGACTTCTTGGATCTGGGGATGTGTTCTGAGTCCACTAGGTATATCTACGAGGCACATCCGAGAGCCCTCACTCAGTAGGGAGGCAGGCTCTTATGCAAAGTGCTTCCATCTGGCTGCTTCCTCCTAGAAAGTGGAACCATTTGCTAGAACTCCCTATAGTGGCCTGAAGGCTCATGTCCCCTCCAAATCTAAGGGTGGACCCCACCCAGCAGGGGGATTGTCTTAGAAGATGCCCAGCTAGCAGATACCTTAGCTACTAGCACTGTGAGAAGTAGGTTTATTATTTATAAGTTACCCAGTCTCAGGTATTTAGTTGCATCAAAGAAAATGGACCAAGACAGTGTATTTCATGAAGGATAGGATTAACAAACTCAGTACACTTGGCTCCAAGAAACTTGTGTCACGCTAAGCCTTCTGGGATGGGGAGGAATAAGTGACTCCAAAAGGAAGACAAGCATTTGCTCCAAGATGCCATCACCTAGGGATCTGGGACAGAGAGATGAGGGAAAAGGTTCTTCTCCAGCCTTGGACCTCTTTGCATGACCTTGAGGTCTCAGCTGTGCTTAAGATGCTCACAGAAGCTTAGGAGGTCGTTTCCTTTGTGCTCTGGACAAGGTCTCCTTGATATACCAAAATGTTAATGGACAAGTTTTGGTGCCATGACTATGGCAGCACAGCTAATGCTGTTACAGCATGGAGAACACTGCAGAGCATCCTCACATCTGCAACGGGATGTTATCATCTTTCTGCACCCTGAACATAAAACCTTATGTTATTAACCGAGCCTCTGTCTGAGACATTAGGAAGCTCACCTGTGGTTATATGGCTATGGTGCATGGAAGGGGAGGCTAGAGCAGCTCATTTGATTTCTGGGACACACTGGGCTATATGCTGTGGCACCCAGCTGGCTCCCCAGGGAGCCCTAGAGCATAAATTTCAGCTGCAACACCATTAGGTAAAAGGAAGACAAGAAAAAGGCTTCCACTTAACAACTTCCACAAGGAGGTCTCTTAGGGAAGGTGCCATGTGGGCTGAAAACAATGTGGGGACACATGCCTGGGGAGGGCTGTTGTGTACACACTAGAAGGAAAAGCAACTGGGGATTCTAGGGGTCGATGAGAAGGTGGAGGGTTTGATGAGCAGAGATGAGGGGAGGAAACAGGAGGCTGTGGAGAAGTAGGACACACACTCACCAGGGACCCTCCGCACTGAAACCTCCAGCCTTTTACTCTGTGACCAGATGTGCATGATCTCTGTCCGAGGTGTTGCTCATCTCCTTTGGGATATTAACAAAAAGGCAGCATGCGAGAGAGCTGGTACCCAACAAGGAGAGGAGGCTCAGAGGACAGGAAGTGCCAAACTTCAGTGAGATATTGAAAAGGGCTGTGAACTTCCCAGAGACCCCCAGGAAACTCTGATGCACAAGGATGTGCCAACCACAGGTGTGATGGAGCCTCAGCTTTGGGGCATCCCCAGCCATGCTCTGGGTCTAAAGAGAGTCAGCCACTTGCTCTTTGGAATAAAGACACGGGTGAGCAATTTCCAGACACACTCTGTGTTCTGAGGTAGAGGCTTGCATAGGCCTTTGGAAGCAGGGTAGGAGACAGCCCGTCTCTCACAGCTGTCCCTTTGCTGTGTCCTCATACCACCAGCTGCCTTTCCAGCCAGAAGCCCTAGGATGCTCCTGGTCCAGGATGGGATGCGGGGATTCTCGGACATGAGACCTCTATACACACCTTAAAAAGCAAACAAAGCCACTACCAGGAGCCTGAGTTTTCCCTCAGGGGAGTGAGAAGGAAGGCAGTTCCCACCGATCCACAGCTGTTGCTGAGTGCTGTGGATGATAAAGACTCATCACCAAGTCACAAGGAGAAGTTCTTGTGTCCCCACCCAGCTTCACCTCTAAATGCACTCCAGTGGGCGTTTAAACAGTGGCACACGCCAGAACCTGCAGAGCACCCAGAATGCCCCAGTGTGAGTAACTAGACCTTTCTGATGCCCTCTGTCCTTACTGTAGCAGAGTCTACCCTTAGCCACATTGCCCCACTCTTCCTCCACCTTATGAATAAACCCGCCTTTGTGGCAACAGTTCATGGAAGAATGCCATTTCCCAGCCTCCCTGGCAGTTAGCAGAGGCTGCATGGGCTGCGTCCTGACCAAAGGGACCTGTGCAAAAGTGTGTGGAATGTCCCAGAAGCGTTCTTAATCCTCTCTCCCCTTCTGGTGGGAATGCAGAATGATGACAGCCACTTTGGGCCATCCCAGAAGCATTTCCCTGTCACATTCCTATTGTAATATTTCACTTCTGCTCAAGTCCCTTTTCTCATGGCAGAGGTTTGGAGTTTCCCCCAATTTTTAGGCACTAAGAGTGTCTGCTAGGCAAGAGTGGCATAAATAAATAAGACTCAGGGGCTGAGACCTAAGCCTTATCCTTATCCTCTGTGAACTAGGGCTGGGGATGAATGAAAAATGCCTGAGGGACTAATTGCATTGATGACACTAACTCATAGCCCCTCTACATTGCAGTCTTTTGCTGCCTGACTCTGCAGCCTTTTCCACTCTGATTCTGAGTTTGGCCATGGGACTTCTTTAGCCAAGAGAATTTTAGGTTTGAAGTTTAATGATCTACTGCATCTTCTTCTTTCTCTCTTGGAGCTCGGTGACCACCATGAGAACGTACCTGACCTAGCCGGCTGGAGGATGAGCCACATAGAACAGAGCATAGGCCAAACTATCTCAGCCAGTGACTGCAGTTAGTGAACTTTAGATGACCCCAAGAAGAATTTCAAGACCAAACCCTATCAAGACTTATTATCAACCATACAACTGGCCTGTAAAACTGTGAACAATTTAAGCCAATGAATTCTGGGGTTCTTTGTTATGCAGCATTATAGTAATAGTTGACTACTACAAAGTCCCCCTTTCTCCAACATTTCCAATGACTAGGGAAGGCATATCCTCCAGAGGGCCAAGCAAGTGTTTGGTAACATAGTGTATATAGGTTCCAAAGTTGAAGCCCCAGTGTTGCCATTTGCTACTTTTATGTCCTTGAACAAGTAACCACATTCTCAGTTCTCTTTTCTTTTCTTTTCCTTTCTTTTTTCTCTCCCTTCCCTTCCCTTCCCTTCCCTTCCCTTCCCTTCCCTT
>PVLD010024148.1:0-25995 GCA_004027595.1 Dinomys branickii | reverse complement strand
ATGGGAATACAGATTTTCAAAGTAGGTATTAATGATCTTTTGTATTTCTTTTGGATCTGTAGTGACTTCCTCTTTTTCATTCCTTATTGCATGAATTTGAGATCTTTCCCTTCTTTTTTTGATAAAGTTGGCTAGGGGTTTATCAATTTTATTTACTCTTTCGAAGAACCAACTCTTTGATTCACTAATTTTTTGTAGATTTTTCTTCATCTCTATTGCATTAATTTCTTCCTTGCGTTTTATAATCTCCTCCCTTCTTTGGGCTCTTGGTTTGGCTTGTTGCTCTTTTTCTAAGAGTTTGAGGTATATCAATAGGTTATTTATTTGCTCTCTTTCTATTTTCTTTGTATATGATTTCATTGCTATAAATTTCCCTCTGAGGTCTGCTTTCATTGCATCCCACAGATTCCGATAGGTTGTACTTGTGTTTCCATTTATTTGTAGGTAATTTTTAATTTCTTCTTTAACTTCTTGTATGACCCATTGGTTATTCAGTAGGTTGTTGTCTAATTTCCACGTGTTTATGTGGTTTTTGGAGTTCTCTTTTTCATTAATTTCCAATTTTATTGCATTGTGGTTCGATAATATGCATGGGATAACTTGAATTCTTTTGCATTTAGGTAGATATGCTCTATGGGCTAAAATGTGGTCAATTTTGGAGAAAGACCCATGTGCAGCTGAGAAAAATGTGTATTCTGATGCTGTGGGGTGGAACACTCTGTATACATCTACTAAGTCCATGTGTTCACACTTTTGGTTCAGGTCTGTTATTTCTTTGCTGAGTTTCTGTCCGGTTGACCTGTCTCTTTGCGTCAGAGGGGTGTTTAGGTCCCCTATTACAATAGTGTTATTAGTTATTTGATTTTTTACGTCTGTCAAGATTTGACTTGTAAAGTTAGGTGTTCCATGGTTTGGTGAATAAATGTTTAGGATTGTTACCTCTTCCTCTTGCAGCTTTCCCCTAACTAGTATGTAGTGGCCTTCTTTATCTCTTTTGATTGTTTTTGGTTTGAAGTTTACATTGTTTGCAAACATAATAGCTACCCCTGCTTTTTTCTGGGGGCCTGTTGCATGGAGAATTGTTTTCCAACCTTTAACTTTCAACTTTAGTCAGCAAATTCTTGATGCTAAAATAAAATAAACTCTCCTTCATTCAGATACTCAACAGAATACACGCTTATTTTTCTCTCCTGCATTTGCTCAATTGGGTATTCCTGGTTGTTGCACATTTTGCTTTATGTGATAATCTAGGGGTCCAGTTACTTTCCATTTTATGATTCATCTATCCCCTAAGGATTGTTTTTGGCAGAAGCATTCAAAGCATTGAAAATGTGTGCCTGTTTCTTCAAAACTTTGGCCTGGAAGTTTCAGGCATTATTTCTTCTACCCCACTAATGAGGTCTGGTCACATGGCCACATAAAAGGGAGTTGCTGGCTTCTGGGGAAACACAATATTTTGCTTGCTAGTTAATCATCTCTGTCAGAGTCCTCCCTCTAGCTACCAAATGTCCGTCCCCCTCCTTTCTATGTAAAGAACAAATTCACTCCCTCCTCCAGGGAGATGACCTAAATTCCCAATTTTATTACTTTGTCCATTTCAAAACCCAGTGCTTTTGGACAACGTCTCTCATTTCCATCAGATCCAGACTGTGGCTCCTTAATAGCTAGTGGGTCACAGATTGAAAGACAAGGTGCCTTATCTCTTGACACCCCTCTATGTCCAAACAAACACAACAAGCACCGGTAGAGACCCGCAGTTTAGAAAACAGAGAACTAATAAATAAAGGAATTATTATTTTATAGCAGTAATGAAACCCTGATGCACAGGCTTCGTATAAAAGTGGAAGTTACTTAGATCCTAGCTCTTAACTCCGGGTGGAGCTTCTCGTTCATTGTTCTCCTCTTCTTGTCACCAGTTATTTTCCCCGGGGACACTGGAAGTGCGCACTGGTGATCTTGTCCTGTTTTGTGTTTATTCAGCCTTCCTGGCCACTTTCTGCTCAGTCAAGTTTGAGCCAGAAGGAGCTCCCTACAATGTCTGAAAGCCTTGCAGTTAGAAGGCCTTTGAGAATGTAATTACGGTTTTTTCAATCTGCTTTTTTTCCCTAATTAGTTCCAATGACAGAAATTCCCTTCCCCCAATCCCTGCCATATACTTTCGCAGGTACAGTTCTTCAATAAGGATTCTTTTATTCCTAGTATGTATGCCTTTTTCTCATTTTCATGGTGGATATCTGTAAGCTAGCTGAAATAATAGGTTTGACAGAGAAGGTAACCTCCTAAGTATTTCCCTCCCATAAGGCTAAATTCTGTTTAGCTTAAAAGTTTTACCAATTAAATTCTTCAGAAAGTTTCTCTCCTGTCTTTTTGAGGTCTGGAAGCAGTTGGATTTTATAATCTTTTTTCTTTTTTTCCTGACCTTCAAACTACCCAATTCTTTCCTAAAGCCTTCACTTCATTGTAATAGCTTGCTAAATACAGCAATTGTCTTCCAACATAGTATCTGGGTTTTTCAACCTCTTCTGAAATTAAATTCTGGGTTAGTTTAATGATATCTTCTGTAATTAAATAGGCCCCCCCAATTTGAGTGATTTAAATTTATTTCTTGTCTGTGTACTAGTTCCTGTCTGGTGAGCAGCTTTCTTCCATGAGGAGTTTTGGAATCCTTGCCTCTTTCCACTGGTTCTGCCCATTCACTAGAGTTGGTTAGCAGAAAGGCAAGAGCACATAGAACAGGCATATCTGCTTCTTAGGAGTCTGTGCAGACAGTAAGGAACACATGTCCACTCACTCATTCTTGTAAGAACTAGAGACAGGGCCCCATGGAGACAGATGCAGATGCACTGGCAAATAGTCTCTTGTCTACAGCTACTTACTTATCTATAACAACTACATAATGTGGAAAGGAAAGAACAAATTTTGGTAGATAGCTGTCCATCTGTACCATATTTGTGGACAAGCAGAGACACATATATGCAACACTGGGTTATTTTTCTAGCTGATTTCAGCTCTAGTCTTACATTGTTCTTTTTTTCTTCAGTATTCTTTCTATCTTTGAAAGGCTTTCAAGTTTACTGGCACCAAGATATTTTTCCTTCTCTTTTATTTTTTTAATGACATATATTGACTCTAAATAAATAGGAGATTTCTGTTTTGCCTCCTATTTATTAGTTATTAAAGAAGCAATTTGTTTTAGTGATAAAGAAAACTTGCAGGTGATGATCTTCAGCACGTGTCGCTTTCTTCTTTGGGAAGAGTTTCTATAGTATGTGTTCTAACTTTTGGGTATAGTTAGTTGATCCAGTACAAAGCACCTGGTGCAAGTTGGGACACACATTTTCTTTTAGAACATTGAAATATGGAAACAAGGAGACTAGTAACTGTGATTCATTAGAGCTGAGTCACTTTAGTGGTGTTATTTTGGTCATAAGCATGTCCCTGAAATCCTGCACTGAGATCCCCAGAGTTACCTGAATCCCTTTCTTTCCTGAATACTTTTTTGTTCAGTTCCTTCTGCAAAATCTTGAGAGAGAGCGGTATTCTTCCAAACAGATTCTCTCTTCTACTCAGCCAGAATCAGTGTTTGTTATCTGTTGACTGCAACCATAAGAGCCTTAATTAGTACCTGATGGAAAGCAGATTTATTATGGGATCTTTAATATCTCCTCAATGTCCTCTGGCATTTTGAAGATTTTGTCCTCATTAATTCTCATGTTAATGGCTTAGGTTGAATGTCTTATCCTGTGGCCTATGTGTGTTTGCAAGTCCAAGAAGTGGTATCTCAGAAGTAGATAAATGTCTTTAACCACTCTAACCATTCAGTTGGTTATCAGCCAGTTCTCTAGAAATACAAGCTGCTGCAAGGAGTCACTGGTACCTGAAGAAGATGAAGTGGCCACTTCAGGCAAACGTGCTTCTCTCTTGCAAATATGACAGTGTCCTCCATCATAGAAGGACTGGCAGTTTCCAGGGTTTCCTGTTTGATTTGTAGGTGTGTTTGTTTGTACCTCACAAGACTCTGATTTAACCTGTCTGGTGGAGGGAAACAGAAACAGCTTAGTGTGATGCAGAACATAGGCAGCACTGCTTATCTACCTTGGATATTCAGACTGTTAAGTCTTTATTTCTTTGCATTCTATTGGACTCAACATAGCTGATACACACTGTGGCTGTATTTCTATCTATAACACAGTGGTGATAGGAAAACACACAAAAAGCTTTCTGGGATAGTGGGATTAGAGAGAATACATACCTTGATCAAGGTCACATAGGTCATATAAGTAAGTGGTAGTGATGGAGTTTTCTTTGTTATCTGCAAAACTCCAGAGCCAAAGTTCAAGATCTCTGTATACACATTCAGCCTGCTGTATCCACTGATTCGGTATCCATATATTCAACAAAATCTGGCTGATAATATATGAAAAATTGTGTCTATAACTGAACATATAGAGATTTAAAGTATTTTGGGGTATCTATGTAGGCTACATGGCAATACTCCCATTTTGTATGAAGGGCTTGAGCACCCATAGAATTTGGAATTTTTGAAGGGGTTTCTAGAACCCATCACCCACAGACTTAGAGGAATGACTACATAATGTTTTATATTCTAAATATTTAAGAATGTTGAAAAATCAAATAAAAATTTTAAGACCCTGCTCTTTAACTTTACAATTCTTACAGTCTTACAACAATTTGATGATACCAATATATGTGGTGATTAAAAATAAATATGTATACATTCAACTGAGAAGATATGGAGGAGAAACCCATATTCCAACATAGTAGTTTAAGAAGTGGCTTTAGTTGAGAGAACATCTGAGCAAACGTCAATGAATTATTAAACATGTGTAGTGCCCAAAGATGAGAGATAAAGAGGGTCTCTGTGTACCAAGAACAGCATGAGACAGGTACAGAGACATGGCATCTGTAGTGGCTGTGGACTAAAAGTTGGTATTCACAAAGCATAGCATGCAGATCAGGACGTAATGAAAGGTCATATTTGACATGTTAGTGGTGATCAGCTCGTGGAGAATTGGTGTACTTACCCTGGCTGTTTGAATTTAAAAAGGGAGCATACTGTAATAATGTCAGGCATGTGGAACCAGGCTGTCTGAGTTTGAATTCTTGTTCTGTGTAAACTGGGATCAATTCCTCAACATCTATGTGCTTCGGTCAACTATTCTGTAGGAAGTAGATACTAATATTTGTATTGTAAGGATTAAACGACTTAATGTTTATAGAGTGTTTATAATAGTGCCTTAACAGCATACACTGTAGTGCAGTAAACTCTATATAGTATTATGTATTATTTTGACAAAATTAGTAGAATTTACGTACAATGATTGAAAAGTATTGAGTGACACTAAAGTTAGTGAGGTTTTTTTTTTTTAAGTGATGGTGCCATTTCCTAAAATTACAAATGTAGTGAAAAAAGATGGCTTTGTCAGGGATTTTGGGTTTTTAAAAGTGATTTTGATAAACTTATGAGTCATCTGATTGGCTATATTCCACAAAAGGTGAATCTTAGGAATCTGAAGCTCACAGGCAAATTAAATATACAGAAATCCTCATCCCAAAATCAATGGAGGAATGATAGTAGCACAATAATACAAGATAAGTGTTGCAGAAAGCACGGTGGGATGAAGTGGAGCCTTGAGTGGTAGGCCACAGAGAACAGGCTGGACAGGACAGGCTGGCCCATGATTAAGCACTGACAGAACCAGGGGAAGCATGGCTATCACAAACAGCGGAGTCCACAGCTCCGTGAAAACCTGGTGAACAATATGGGATGCAACAGACAGAACTAGTAAAAGGGGACAAACCTGCTAACCCACTAGCTTTGGCAGACTTAGACCCTATAATCCAATGGTATGAGTCCCAAAGAGCCAAGATTTTTACAATAAAAGGTCAACTGAATGTGAAAAATGTAAGATACACAAATTAATCGGTCTTTTCCATATTTTAAATTATTGCTTTAACATAGACTCTAAAAACGGAATCACTTAATATCTAGGCCTATTTTCTGTTGTTAGAAGAGCTAAGACGGAGTAATGCATAAAGGGAACAAATTTATTTTGGCTCACTTGTTTTTGAATACACGTAGTGCAGAAACAGCACTGACAGCTGCTTGCCTTCTGAGGAGGGCCTTGTCCTGAGGCAGCTCAAGACTGGAAGCAGAAGTGTGAGGCGGGTGGGGGGGGGGGAAGAGGTGCAGCACAAGGCGCTGCCTCCCTGCATCACAGCCTCTGCCCTGGTAACTAATCCAGTTCCGTGACAGCGAGAACTCCAGGCCACGAAAGCCATCTTCTTCCAGTGCTACCACCTTGACAATAAAATCTCAAAATTTCAGAGGGGGCAAAGCACAGCCCCGAGTTAAAGGGAATGCCATAGCTTCATCCTTGTGTTTGCTTAACGTTTTAATTTTCTTCCCAGTTAGACTGTGCAACTCCTTGGAGATAAATCCAAACCATATTCGTGGACGACTTTTCTTCATTATTGAAGGAATGACTTGCATGTAATAGACATAGAGGCCGTGGCTTCCACCTTCTACAGATCAGTTCTACTTCTCCATGGAAGTGATCAATAACTTATGTATCTGCTGCCAGTTTTTGGTCATACAGTAGATACTCAACATCTTGAGCAACTAAGGGATTCTACCCTATAACTTTGTGTTAGGTTTACTGATGGGTGGATGGGATCACCAGATCCTTTGCCCTTTCTCTTAAATTTTCTTGCTTCCAGGAGCTAGGTGATATGTTGAGTGAGGTACAGTTCTGAAAGGTGGGATAATTGTTTGAATTTCCCCTGTTGTTGCTTCCCTGGGTAGCTGCTTTATACCCTGAATTAATTTTCATGGGGCTAAGCAGAGGATTTAGGTTCAGACATAGGATAAGGTGAAAATTCTGCTTTAGATTCTAGCCTAAGCTGACACTAAAGCACCTTTTACCAAACAACTCAATGTTAATGATTACATCCTGATTCAGATTAGTGCCCAGTGATTCTTTATAAACATTGGTCACTGTGCGTGTGTGTTTCTATATTTCTTAAGAACCTTTGGAAAAAGAGTGGGGGCAAGGTCAAGGCTTTCTTGGGCATTGGTTATAATATCATAAATCTCATTTCCTATCTAACAGAAATCTAGTCTAGGAATGGCAGATATCGCCATGGATCAGTATGAAGGGTTATCTAGGGTATATGCAGACCTAAGCAACAATTTATTTTAGAACCAGTTTTGTTTTAACATGGTTTGGAGAATATCCAAGTTTTACTGAAAAACAAAATGCTGAACTAAATTGGTTCTGAAATTGGGCAGTTTGTGTGTCAATTAATATCAAAACAATGCTCCAGCCTTTTTTCTTTCTAATTCTCCCACTGGTAGCATAAAACTTCACATTGTGGTTCTCTTCACTCCACTGACTATAGTTTTGCAAACCCTGGGTGGCTTTGTCTGCTGTGGAGTTTTTCTTAAACATAGTTGCAGCTCTATTCTTTTTATCAGTGATAGGAGAAAATACATTTCCCTTGGAAGAGTTGCCACTTTTCGCATTCTACTTTAGTTTATGGAAAGGGAAGATTAGGAAAGAGAAAAACCAGGAAAAGCAGCAATAGATTGGCCTCTTTTAGCTCCATGACTTTCCTTTCCATTGTCCTTTCCTTGGCTGGCCTCTCAACTTTAGCAGTGAACAACATTGAAGCATATCAAGCAGGGACAGAAGCACTGTAAAAAGCACACCCAAAGGAGCTTGAAAATGAACTTGAGTTTGTAAGGAGAAAGGCAGAGAGGCTGAAGCAGACAAGTGTCTAAAAGGACTCTTTCTCTCCCTCTCTCCCCCCTCTCCACCCTAGGAGAATAGATAGGAGAATGTTTAATTATGACTATCAAATTTTTAAATTTGGAAAATGTTATCAACATTGCAAATAACACTGTGACTTAATTCCTCTGTTTTTAAAATATAGAAATTCTCTTGCTTCTGCTTTAAAATGATAATGTTTAAAGTGTTTGTTTTTCATCAGTTTTCCAGAAAAGTAGTGGGAGTTTTGTTCTCACCAACAATCACTAAGAAAAGATAGATTATATGTTTTGCTCTTAGATGCTTTTGGCATCACAAGACATTCTGAAGCCTGCGATGGTTACAGAAAAGGAACAGAAGGATAATAAGTCTCCTTTTGTCACACAGTGCCAAAAGCACTAGAATTGTGACATAAAAATGTGGAGAACATGTAGATGACGTTTCTTTCTTTTAGATAGTCCTAGAGAACAAGTCTAACTCTATTTAACATATATACTAAGTAATATTTCCATATTCATTTAACCCACTTGGAAAATGAGGACATTTCATTTTGCTCAATAAAAAAACACCAAGAATAGTTTATTTATGTGTGTGAGAGTGTATTTATGCATGTGTCTGTGTGTGTGTGGGGGTGTTTTACAAATAAGGATTCAGTGGTTTTCTGTTTATTTTCAATTTAAATGTTGACTAAATAAAAATCTAATTGAACTAAGCAAAATTAGTACAAATAAACCCCAGAGGAAAGTTTTGTAGAATCTCTCTTCACTCATCACCAATATCCTTAATTAAATATAACCCAACAAATGCTTTGGAGGGGGTGTACCACATACAATGTGCTGTGGAGAGAAGATAAGGCGTGAATCTGACTCTTCTTGTAGTTTCTCATATTATGACTGCTGCTGTGTTTGCATGACATTAACTTGTTATTTCATTCATTGCTCCTGTAATGGAATATGCTACCCGAGTTATCATTAGAATATAGTGAATATAATAAATAGGATGTCTCCTTTTGACTTAATTTGTATTAATTTCAGTAATTTGGAATTTCCATCAGGAAGTAAAGTTTGTATCCCCCCATTTCCTCATCAGTAGAATAAAAGCTTAAAGTAGTTAACATCAACATTTTGGATCGATCGCTTTGACTAAATAAAACATATATTTGACTGTTCCCTTTAAAGTGATCAACTAACTTCACACTTACATATTAAATGTGTTTTGAGCAACTATTAAGCATGTAACAAAGCTAAATATTGAAGATTAAATTAAAAGTGAAGAATCCTAGAATCATATTTAACCAGTGATGCTTGGTCAAAATTCTTATTTAACTTGTCAAATGTCAGTGAGGCTTTAACAATAAATAATTATCTAAAATATTTACATAATTCTATAAAGTAGTCCTTTCAGGTCGATCTAGACTAAGAATATCCATCTTTTATGTTTGTGCACTCGTTTCTTGCTGTGGTAGTTGTTCAGGGTTTGTTTTATTTTCCGCCAGTGTTGCATTGAGGACTTTGAACATGCTAGGCCAGTACCCTACTGCTGAGCCACAGCCTGCCAATACGTGCACGTTTCTGCGTTCTGCAGACATACCCTCTGGTAAGTAACTTGGTCTATGTCTCTGTCTCTTATCTATCATTAATGGCGTGTTGCTTTGAATTATTACCTTAATTTCACAAATGCTTTGTGGTAAATTCTTTAACGATAAATAACTAAGGCAATAATTATGGTACTTAGAAATTACTTTTGAGTCTAAAATAATCATGAAACTTTGAGAGTCCAAAAAGTGATATACTCTATAGGAGAGAATGTGGTGAGTTCTCTGAAAGCATGAGAGGGCATGGACATTAGGAAGAAGATCAAATGGCTGTGTCAGGAAGCCAGCGAGGGATTTTTAGATGATTAAACTAAGTCAATATTCCAAAGAATATACTCTATGAGTCCAATAACTTACAGTTTGAAGAATCTGTAAAACATCTACCCTAGCTTTGTTAGTTCTGATACGGTTTATAAGCTTTTCATACAATTTATTTAAAAATTGAAATGGAATAAAATTACTTGATTTTTAAATAGTCAAATAGCTTGATAAGAAAGAAACAGAATGAAAATCATTTCTTAATCACAAAATTTCATTTGCAATTTAGACTAGAAATAAATTTACTTATATTCATTTATTTTGACATTGTGCTTATAATTCATTTGTAACAGCAAGATCATTTTTACTACATTAGTGGTCTTTTTTCTAAACTCATAATCTCCAATTCATCTGAAAGTCATAAATTTTGTATATTAAAAAAGTGAAGTATTATACTTTTTTTTCAAATAAAGTTAGAGTTACATTAAATATTCTATCTTTGGTTGTTTACATTATAAGAAAACCCATCAATTTCTCTGAACTGTCTTTGACAAATTCAAGTTTTAAATATTAAAAATGTGAAAGTCCAGAAACTCCCTTATTTGTATTGAAACTTAACTTTCATATTGATATTTTCTGTCTTTTTTTTTCTTAAATGCAAAATAAATCTGAACATATCGTTATCCTTCTTTTGGTGACTAATGTGCATTTTATTGGCTCTGGAAATATTAATTTACATTTCAGGTGCTAATTATTTTGAAGAAGTTGTTAAACCTGAATAGGTCAGTGGTCTATAATTTTTAAATTCCTTAAACACATATTTGCATAATTTATGCTTTAAATACTTTGCAAATGCATATTTATGGAACAGAGTAGGGTTTACTATCTTATTGCCAGTTCTATGCTTCATAGTACAGAAAACACATTGGTGTATTTATTCTTGCAAATAGTTCTGGGGCATTTTAACTGTAGTAAAATTTTATGTCATGAGCCAACTAACTGGAAAACTTCAAATATTTGGTGTATCGGCTTCCCATCCTTGCGCCACAATACCTGAGAAAATCCACTTCAAAGAAGTAAAACCTTATTTTGGCCTAAGGTTTCAGACATTTCAGTCCCATGCTCTGTGGCTGGAGCTGAGCGTGAGGTAGGACATCGAGGCGGAAGGGGGAAGTGAGAAGCTGCCCACCGCAGAGCCTGGAGGGAGAGGAGAGAAAGAGAGGAAAGGGCCTGGGACAAGATGTAGCCCCCAAGTCATGCCACTAAGCAGTTCCTTTTGACCAGGATGTGCCTGATAAGTCTCCATTATCTACCCCAGTCCATTTAATTGTCAATCCATCTGTAGGTCTCACTGATGAGATCTGGGCCCTCATGATCAATCACTGCCCCAAAGCCCCACCTCTGCACACTGCCGCGTTAGGTGCCACACCTTCCACACATGAGCCTTTTAGGGGCAGTGTTTCAGGTCCAAACCATAACACTAGCTGTTCCCACTGAGGTACATGTTGCACATAATAATTTTATAAGAGGTGAGTAAATGAGGATTTTACATCTACACACCTGTCATGTGGTAGACACTGTGTTGGCAACTGTTGATACAAAGGAGTAAGGCGCTGGCTTTTCTTTTGCCAAGCTCTAATTCTGTGACAGATAAACTGTTACTTATAACATCTTTTTCAAAAAGGATTTATTTTGGAAAAAGGGACAACTACTGAACAAATGCATTATGGTAAGGTCTTTTTTAAAAATTAGTTCCTACGATACATCCAAAACAATATTTGCCCTTGTCTGGCCACAGCCACGTCTGTAGCTACTGTATCCCGCTGTGAAAATCGCAAACCAGAGCAATGATCTGAAGTCTCCATAAAGTTTACTGCGATGTGCGTTCTCTCTCACTGGCTTTGTAACTGGCTCGCGCCGTTTTCCTTTTTGTGTTGTCTTCTCGTATGTTCCAAGGTTAAGGCGTTGCTTCACCGCCGAGGGTGTTAATTCGGATGGATTCACTTCAATTCAATTCAGAATCTGATCAGTTCAGTGCAAGTCAACTCTCTGACCGCCATGGTGTCCTGCTTAAGGTACTTTCGTCAGCTTTTCTTTTTATGATGACAGTGCCAAAGAGGGTGAAACTAGCAAGCAGGTCTGTAAATGAATTAGCTGCATGTTATGTTAATGTTTAACTTAGGTGAGCATTGACTTTGCTTTTACTTTTTTTACAAATGTCTAGTTTTTGAGCAAAATTTTTATTAAAAGAACATTGTGGAAATTTTTACAATTCTAATCCTTTCTTAAAATTATATACATATTTAAATATATTAAAATAAATATTAGCATATCAACATAAACATATGGGTTATTTATATCAATATGCTAATTTATATAAAAATGCTTAACTATATATGTTACATAGAATATATGTTACAAACATATATATGTTACAAATAGGTATACATACATATAGATGGATTTCTAAACAGTGTATTACGGTCAGTGCAATTTAAAACTATTCTTTGTTCCTTAATAATCCTACAGCTCTGCTCACTCCTGATTGCTGAACTCCAGCTTCTGTTTCATCCTTACCTACCCATTTTCAAATTCTAGAACTGTAAGCTTCCAGTATATTAATGTGGCCATTGCTGAGTTCTTATTTAACAAACACCACTGTAATGATTTTTATTTCAAACTGTGTTCAGTACAGATCATTCAGTTCATCTCAACATTTTCTATTGTCTTTCCTTTTGTAACTAAAGTACCACATATACTGGGCTTTTAAATGTAGTGTAAGTCTTTCTGAGAAGTTTTTTTTTGGTGCTAGGGGTTGACCCCAGGGCCTTGTGTATGCAAGACAAGTGCTCTACCACGAGCCACATCCTCAGCTGTAGTTCAGGTCTTTGGGCCTCTGTGTATCCATCTATGAAGATGTTATGAAAAAAGATACATGGAGAAAAATGTAGGAGATGTCAGCTTCCTCCCTTTCTTCCTGAATTTTAAATTCTGTACCTGCAAAATTCTTTTTATAAATAAAAATTTGAACACAGCTGATAATTTTAGGATTGGGATGACTCTCAGGAGGGATAAGGCGCTAGTTTGAGGATGTCTTCAGCATACTGGAACCCTACATTCATACTCCTCTTGCGGTTTCTGGCAGTCTGGACGGAGGACACATTAGGGTACCGGCACTGTCAGCAAAGTGCAGAACTGAGGAGGTTCCTGAGCGGGAGCAGGAGTGCAGGGTTTGGGCCCAAGTTTCATGACAGCCAAGGCTGAGTGAGAGATTCGACATCTGCTTCCTTCATTTTCCTGAGCTCCTCAAATGATTACGAATTCCTAAGTTCCCTGAATTACTATGAAAGGCAGTATCTGTTTTCTATGAAAAAGTTCACACAAACCTGCTGGCTGAGATCTTATTTCTTATTGTATTTTCCAATTTTTAACCTCTATTTTTTCTTATTTCTTTCACATACTAATCTAGAGATGATAGGACATTGATAGGTAGCTGCAGTGACACTTTTTAATCTTCTTCTGTCACTCTTTAAGCTGTTATTTCAAGATTATATTATTCACCTGTCATTCATGCTCTCATTTAAATTTCAATTTGTTTCCATATTTTTAGTTCACCATTTTTTCTGTATGGGGAGGAAGCATTTATGAAGGATTTAAAAAAATACTCAGCATATGCAACTTTTTTTGAATTGAAAGACTTTTGAGCTGTTTTACCACTCTTCACCCTCGCAGACCTCCAGGGATGAGGACGGGCGGAAGAGAGTAAAAGAATAAACCTAAGATAAGGCTCAGGGTCTGACTGGAGATCATTATTTGCATTTAATCATCATGTCTCTCTAGACTCCTTTATTTGGGATAGTTTCTTTAATTTTTTTTGTTACTTTGACATTTTAAGTAAATATAGACATTTTTAGACCATAAGACAGACTTTAGTAACTTTCTGCTTTTGTAAGTAGTAAATGTTTGTCATTTTAAACTTCTATACAATACATTGTGTTGGACACGGGAATAATACTTTTTATTTTCACTTTTTATTTTAATTGTACTTGAAACACCTCCTTTGCCATTCTCCATTTGTGCCATTCACTAGTGGAAATACATTGTATTATACCATGAAAAAAAATAAATATAGACATGTTATTTCATAGACTACCTGAAACTAAATTTGATGTTTCCTCATAACTAGATTTCCGTTATGCATTTGGGGCAGTGGCTAATACAGAGTCTTTTGAATGGATCAGTATGAGCACGATGTTAATAGTCTCACTGCAGAGAAAGTTGTTAATCTGCTTCTTAAGTTGGTTTCTGCCAGATTCTTCCATTTTAAAGCTACTATTATTTTCTGTGTGGTTACAGTACTATACAAAAATATTCAAACTATGCAAATGTCCTATTTGTTATCACATCTGTATCTACTGAATATAATACTAAAAGTGTTAAAAATTAGAATGACAATTAGGGAATTATTATTACAATGGTCATTTTCATAAGTATATTGTATCTCAGAGAATGTGCTCTTTGGGAAATGAGCGATGAAACATGTAGAATGAAATGAGCAAATGTATAATTACTAATTAAATGAGGAGGTTGAAGGAAACGGGTGGAGGATAATGAGAAACCCTACTTCTCCAAGGTGCCCAGGAATGGTATAAAGGAAAGCAGAAAAAGGCCTTTCCACTGAGGTGATAGGTGAGCCACATTCCGAAATGAGACTGAGTGAGTCAGCCAGATAGGGGAGATTCCAAACAGTATGCAGCAATACTCTGCGACAAAAAATTATCGCTCTGGGTTCAAGGGAGCAAAAGCCACAAATATTGCTGAAGGATAAAAAGTGGTGCCTCATAAAGCCGCAAAGTTAGGCAAGGCACAAGTCAGGAAGGACGGGAAGACGATCGCAGGGAATTATCAGGGCGACAGAAAGCTGATGAAGCAGGGGATTATGACGATCTTGCTTTGTTTTTAAGGTGAATTCGCATTTTGTGCAGGATAAACTTGAGGAGACAGAGTTACATTAGGGAAACAAATCGGCAGAAAGCTATCCTGGAGACAGAAGATATTGATTTAGAAAGATCATAGAGGAATGGAGGACAGAACGGAGCAGATAGAAGACATATTTGGGGAGTAAAGTTATGAGAACTTTACCAATGAATAGCTAAGGTTTAGATAGATTGAGGTGACAGTGCTTGTTCCTGGATTTCTGATTTTGTAGTGGTAGAAAGCAGGCTTTTTACAAGGTAGGGAAGACTGGGAGAGGGAAGCCCTGAGGTTTCTTTGTGTTCATGTTAAATGAGGTCCGGCTGCGGGGGAACCCCTGGAAAAGCAGGCAGCGGTTGGTTCACGTAAATTTCGAGTTCAGAGTCTTGGTGTGGGACTCAGTGGCAACAGAAATGGTATCTAACAGTACTGAAATATAGGAATGAAGAGATAGAGAAAAAGGAGAGAAGGTTGTCATGGTTTATATCTAGGTATCCCTCCAAACCTCCTGTTCTTATAGATGGGTCTTTGGGGAGGTACCCGGATGCAACAGCGTGCGCTCGTGGATTAGCCCATGGATGGGTTTTTAGCTGAGTGAGATGTTGAGAGGTGAGGCCTGGTGGGAAGAGGTGAGTCAGTGGGAGCCTGGGAAGGTCTATCCTTCCTACTCCCTTTATCCCTTGCTGCTGCCTGTCTGCTTTGCCATGAACTGTTTCTCCTTGGCCACACCCCCCTATCATAGGACTCCAACGTGAACCCAACTGACTATGGGCTGAAACCTCTACAAACCATGAGCCAAAAAAGACCTCTACTCCTTTAACTGATAGGTGCGGTATATTTAGCTCTAGCAATCAGAAAGTAACTAGGACAAAGGCTTTGAGACACCCACCATCTGGAGGTCTGGTTCAAGAAGAGCAGGATCACAATCTCAGACTGCAGGAGCTGAAAGGAGGACAGAGAAGTGCAAAATCCCAGGAAGAAATGGTTAGACATCACATTTGGAGACCAAGAATGTCTCCTGTTCCATTTATGAGCCCTGAGGAACTGAAGCTTGTGCCTTGCTTCTTACCTGCAGGGTGATGTCATACATGTTATCTAGGGACTCTGGACTTCAGAACTCTAACCTGATGGTTAATGTCTTCTGCTTCCCAGGTGCACTGGCTTGAACATGGCTTTGCTGACTATGACTGTAACATTTATTGTGAGGTATGTAATTGTGTTTATCTGTTGTCCTTCAGATACAGGATCCGTACCATGTAGATTTCACTTTGGAATAGCAATGATAAACATCAAATTCCAGCCATCAGCATGCCTATAATACCAGAACTCAGGAGGCTGAGGCAGGAGGATTGCTGTGAGTTTGAGGCCAGCTTGGGCTATATAGTGAGTTCAAGGCAAGCTTGCACTATATAGCAAGATCCTGTCTCAAAAATAAAAAAGAAAAACATAACAAAACAGAGCAAAAATTCTTCCCATTAGCTTACTTTCCCTGGTCCTGCAAAGTATCATCTTTTACTTAATCAGTGCAGAATGCTTTTGGTTTGCAACTCATCAATGCTTTAGTGCATAACAGGCATAACGATCTTTAAAACACTGCAAACCATTCACATAATTTGTCTTGAATTTTAGTTATTTATGCTTAAAGCTGTAGAATAGCCACCTCTTGGATAAGGCCCCTGTGATCTGCTACCTACATTCTTCTCTTAGCTCTCCTGTTTCTCACTCTGACTGTACCCCAGCCATATCCCACCTTTCCTAGTTCTCTGACTGTGGTGGGATGAATATCTAACCCCCAGCATATCCTCACAGATATATTCACCAGTAACTTGCTATAGGACCTTACTTGAGAAGAACAGTCTTTGCGAATGTAATTAAGTTCTCAAGATGAGATTATGCTGGTGTATAGTAGGCCCTAAATTCAATGGGTAGATCCTTATCCTTGTAAGTGAAGGGAGAAGTCACAGGAGAAGATGATATGAAGACTGAGGTAGAGATTAGGGTGATTCATTTACAGGACAGGGAACTTCGGAATTTCCAGCAGGCCCTGGAAACTAGGAGAAGGTGTGAAGGATGAGCCTTCAGAAGGAAACCACCCTGCTGACACTTAACACGAGCTTTCCGGAACCCAGAATTATAATATATTCCTGTCATCTTAAGCCACTGATTTGTGGTAATTTGTTAGAGCAGCCCAAAGAAATAAATGCAAGGCTGTTGCAGTTTAGCCTGAAGGAAAGAAGACATTTGGTCCCCTCCTCTTTATCCATTGCTCAGTTAAGAGCTCTCATCTCTCAGATGTCACCTCGTCATTCCTTCTGGGAATAGCTGTTAGCTCTCGCTACCTTGTGCAGTCCTATAGGTCCCCCCTCATACAACCCACACATTTCACCATAGTTAACATAGAGTTTTATACATTTTTTTGTGAATCACTCTTGGAGTAGAAGTCCTGTTAGGACAGGGTGTGTGTCCCTCATCTGCTTTTGAATCCTATAGGACCCAGTGCAGTTTTGGGCACATAGTACTTACCCATTCTTTTCTTCACAGAAGAGAGGGAGATGGCATTTGAAAAATGAGCAGAATTTCACTAGTAGGAGAATGCAATAAGCATATTGCAATCAGAGGAAAGAGATCTTGCAAAGACAAGCAGGAGTGAATGCTTGTGGTCCCACGAGAGGATGAGTTTTGCTTAGAATGAAATGCATGGAGAGTCAATGGGGGGAAATAAGGAAACACTGTTCGTTTGGGTCAGACTGTGAAGGTCTGGGTGTACCGCCCTAAAGCAATAGCACTGTGTCCTTTGGGCCAGGACTAATGAACTTGAATTGCCATAGGCAACATTAAAGAGTGAAGCATACAAAATAAAATATGTCACCTTCTCCTTACTGGTACTCTTCAGAACCAACAGCTTCTAATGAGACGGATGAGAGAGAATGGTGAGAAGTGTGGCAAAACTGAAAGCCCCCTTTTGACATAGCAGTGTTACCATGGAAATGTGGAGTTAGGAACAATAGTGACAGACGTTATGCTTTTTCTTGTTAAAGGGAAGCTCACAATCTGAAGTTTCATGTGAAAATATTTGGTTTATAAAGTTTGACAATCACTTCAATTTTATTCTACCAGTGTGACCATCAGTACTTTGAAAATGCACCAAATATGTATACAAATTCTATGTAACTTGAGTGGCATAGATATATGAACTCCTTTAAGCAGCCAGAAGGATAAACATTGACAAAATCTTCACTGAGGTTCTTTGCTTGCGTCTATCTGGCTGCTGAGACAATGATTGGAAAGCAATAGCGTGCCACTAATTACTAAATTGGAACACAATGTGAAAGGCATTTTTACCTTCCAGGTTTCAGAAAGGATGTTAGGGTCATGTTCAATCCTAGCAATAAAACACTAACAACCAGTTTTCAATGTATTACAGAACAGAAGTGCTCCTGTTCTTTGTCTAGACTCTTAATTAGTACAGTGTTAGCATTAGCTTTTCATTCACAAATTCAAAAATATATGCAAGAGCATATGCTGATGCCAGTTACAGTTCGAGGCACAGGGGATGCTGCATGCGCCTGGAGACAGCTGGAACCTTTGCTCAGAAAGCTTTCATTCAACAGCATTTTCCTAAACTGATGCAGTCACCTTTCCTATATATTGTATCATACAAGCTTTAAAATAACACTGGTTCCTTTGAGTGCTGTTATGTTGAAGCATAATTGCATTCTGCTTGCCTTCCCTTAGCTTTCTGTAATGGTGTCCTTGGCCCTGGTGTTCAGTTCATTAGTTTGTGTTAATTAGAATTCCAGAAATATACTTGAAAGCTGTAAACTTAATTTTATAAATAAAATTATTGGCTGCATGTTTGAACATTAGACACTACACATAAATATACCCTTTGTGAGGTGGCCTCTAACTGGAAGTGACAGTTGGAAATTTTGAATACTTTTTTGGCAAAATATTAATGCCATATTAACTTTAGTTATAAAGTCTTCAAAGTAGAAAGCAACTTTTTTACATAAAACTTTTTCTTCAATCAGGCTAAAATGGGCTGGAAACAAAGGAGATTTTATAAAGTAATTACTACTAGAGATGTAACAGGACAAAATAGTACATGTAGGAGCTATTTTGTATATAACAGGGCTAATTTAACATATATTAACCATATGTATATATATGAAACTAAATTTCTCAGTTACTATAATATAAAATGTTAACTATTGTCTGAAGTTCAGAAATCAAAAAATAGCACTGAGTTTAATGTCAATAAATATGGCAATAGGGTCTGGGGATATAGCGCAGCAGCTCAGCACCCGCTAGCAAGCATGAGGTCCTGAGTTCAATTCCTGGTTATTTCCCCTGCCCCGAATACAGCAGTAACATATCAGTGTAACAGCGGAGAGCTGTGAATGTCTGCTACTGGGAAGCAGGACTCACCACTGGAAGAGGTGCGGCCAGGGCCTGGTATAATCAATGACACATTTCCTCTTCATCTGTTTTCATCTGTTTACAAAAACCTCATTGAGATTTATAGAAATTGATTTCAAGTCAGTTAAACAAAAAAGCCTGTATCTTTACATTTCTTTTGGTATTAAGAGAAGAAATGATTAAATAGTGATACTCATAGGTCCCTAAGCTATATAAATAATCAAGACACACTACAGATGTAGATGTCACTGAGGAAGTAAACTGGATTTAGAGTAAGTTCTAAACAGCTTGGATCAGAAGTTGTACAAATGGGCAAAAATACTGCCAGGTTCTCTGTAGAATCGCTACTAGGAGTGGGCTGGCAAGAAACTACAAGAGCCAAGGGGACAGGCGTGGACCTGGGCTGGCAATACCTAAGGTCAGAAGCGAGACAAGAAAGCCAGAGTTAGTGTGAAAAGTAAGCAAACGCACACACTTTCCAAAGTGCCGCACAGTTACGAGAAGCACCAGGCCTTGACCTTGCCTCTGGGAAGGCTCCTACTCTCATTGACAACTATTCTCAACTCTGCTTGTTTCTGCTGATGTTCCGCCTGTGGATGGATACACACACACACACACACACACACACACACACACACACACGGAATTAAAATAGTAGCTGCTGTTTAAATCATGGGTGTTTTGGTGTACTATTGAGCTAGTTGGCTTACTGAGATTCCATTTTCTTTTATTTCTTAGAGTAAATATTTTGCATTTTCACTTGTGTATGGTTCAGTGTTCTCTGGTATTAATATATTTCCTAAAAGCTCAACAAATCTGACAGAGTCAGACAAAATTATCAGTTTCATTTCTTTCCTGGAAGCATCTCTCTGGGATCCTGCCTCAACCTCTGGTAGCCAGTCTTTATCGGCTGCTTGATCATACCCTAGCATTCCTGTTTGTTGTTTCCTGGATCCCAGGTCTTTTTATTTCTTAGAGTTTGTCTTCGTTTTGTTGGGGCACATCTTCTTGTAGCTTAAAATCATGCCAGTTAATAAAAGTTTCAGCTTATAGAATGTGAAATTAATTTAATTCATTCATATTTTTCATTCAACAAATATTTTTGGAGGTCTGGCCCTGTGCCTGAACTCATCCATTTTTTAGAAAACGTGATCTTAGGGAAATGCAACCCAGATCCTGCCACTTCTTTTGTTAAAACCCTTCAGATGCTTGCCTTTGCCCACAGAACAAAGTCCCACAGTGGCTCACAAAGTTCTGTATGACCCTCACTTCGTGACTTGTCCCTCCTGCTCACAGGCTGCAGTCAACCTGCCTGGTCTGTTGCTTGCAGGAACAGACCTGGCTCAGTGATACTCCTGGCCTCTCCCCTTACCTGGATGTCTTTCCCTGGGTCTTGCCAGACTGGTTCCCATATTCAGGACTTCACTTAGTGTTGTCTCCTGAAAGAGGCCCTCCTTGAACACTCTCTCCAGAGCCCTTCACCCCTCTGCACTATATGCCTCATCTCCTTTATGGAAATGATAAACATTTTAGTAAGTACATTGATTTACTTACCTACATTTTGCCTCTCTCTTCTAATAGAACATCAAATGGATGAGGACAGGGTCTTTGGCCTATTCTCCATTGTATTTGTAGAGACTGGTGCAGTGTAGAGAACAGAATAGCTCAGGAAGTATGCACTGATGTACAAGGGACACACTTGGTTGGAAAATTTTTACTGAAATGACTAGTCAATAAGCCTCTACTGTGTATGGAAAGGAGTTTAGAGAAATGAACTCTGCTTCTGTATAAGTGGCTCCTGCATGCTACTCTGAGCTCTTCTCTTTCCGCTTGGTCTATGGGCTCTGGGTCCACTGGCTGCACTGTAGTTTCTTCAGGCGGACATTTCTGTCCTGCCTACGGGCTGCAGTACAGGGCCTAATGCTCTCACTGGTTTCTGTTTTATCCCAAGGCATTAGAGCAGGTTTCTGCTTTTCTGCCTCTCTGTAGAATCCATCCTCATATCTAAAAGAAGACAAGAGGCCTTCCTTAGGTTCCCACACACTGTATCACCTTTAATAACACTTATCGTGTGATCACCATTGCCCTTTGACTTCTCTATTTTCACCCAAGAAAGACACTTACAGAAAGAAGAGAGCCTGAGCCTTGTTCGCTTTCCCCCTCAGCGTACATAAGGGAGAGCTCAAAGCAGGTGCTTAGTTAACATTTGCAAAATAGAAAATGAATGACTTAATGAATCCTGACAGAGAATATACATTAGAGGAAATAATATTTTGAGGAGACAGTGTTTCAGAAATGGCATGGGCAAACAAGTTTGCAGAAAGAACTTGTTTTATTTTTACAAGGTGGTATCCAGCTACTAAGAAGACAGCCTGAGTTGGCGCGGAGGCAGGAAGATCAAAGTTTGAGGCCAGCCTGGGAAACTTAGCAAGACCTACCTCAAAGTAAAAATAAATCAGTACCAAGGATGTAGCTCAGGGGCAGAGCAGCCCTGAGTTCCAAGATAACCTGAAGAAAATGGCAATAGTAATTTGGTGTGAGTATCGCAGAAATGACGGGATGCATCCCTGCCTGGAAATCCGCACGGAAGTTTTTCAGTAGCGGTAAAGTGCACACTGAGGTGCTCACTCGCAGTGCGAAGGTCATGGTGGTGGTCGGTGACACAGCTGCACACACCAGTAACACTGCACACTGAGAGACTTGGTGCAACTTATTATTATTACTCTAATGTATTCTGTGCACTGCATTAATGTAACATCACGAACCTTATATCTACTGGGACAACAGCCTAGCGTTGTCCTTAGTTTGAGATAAGAGGTAGGGGAGAACATTCTTATTTTCATCTCAGACAGAATTCAAAACCTGTGCTCTTTCCACCAGCCCCTCTGCCTGTCACTGTGACTAAGCAAACCAAGGGAACAAATTTCTTAATTGAATTTCAGCATTGAAATATGCGGTTGCTTAATTTAATGACCTGACTTAAAATATTAAAATGAAATTCCTGATTTATTATCTACCTAGTTGCAGAGAGTGATGTGTATGCACTGAGTCTTAACTCCACATATATTTAGTGAAAATAATATTCATGGAGGGTGAGTGCTTGAATTTTAATGTAGAAGTTTACAAAAACTTAAAAACTTTTCATGAAAAAACATGCATATTGAAGAAGCACAGGCATAACAAGCGTACAGCTTGATTCAGTTGGGAAAAATGAATGCATGTGTGTTTGTTCTAGGAGTGAATGTTGGGGACAGCATGGTAAAACTCGGGTGGCCACAGGCAGAAAGAAAAATTATGCTTGGAAAGAGGTTTATTACACTCATGGCCCTTGGTAGCCTCAGAATATCACCACACCATCCAGGGCCACAGGGCAAGCACCAAAATTTGGTCAGCTGGCTGAAAGTGGGCAAAAGTCTAGGCCAGGGATTTTACTGAGACTTTCTGAGCAAGGAAGGGCAGGGCAGAGTAATAGTTTAAAAATGACAAGTTCTACTTATTCTAACAGCCTCTGGGTTATCAGAGTGGTTCTCTAGTTGCCAACTGATTAGCCCATCGAAGATTTAAGGTGGGAAATCATGGTTTGGTGTGCAAGAGACAAACAGGTGGGTCATTCTTTAGACCTGAGATTGGTTGGTTTGCATAGGCGAGCCGTGTATACACGCTAGGGCTGAGCCATTTGCTATCAAAAGGAATCAGCACCGGGCGTGGTGGTGCACATCTGTAATTCCAGCAGTCTGAGAGGCTGAGGCAGGAGAGTTGCAAGTTTGAGCCTAGACAATTTAGTAACTCAGTGAGACACTCTCTCAAAAGAATTAAAAGGACTTCAGTACCAAAAAAAAAAAGAAGGAGGAGGAGGAAGAGGAAGAGGAAGAGGAAGAGGAAGAGGAGGAAGAAGAAGAATAATAATTAGCTATTCCTGGAAGGGACCACTTTTCCCTGCCTGCTAAACTTTCCAGCATATCAAAGCATCATAAAATAGAGAAAAGTTTTAAAATGTAAGTAATACAAAGGCCACTGTTCACGTTACCACCCAATTTTCTGAAAGGCACCCAAAGCTTACAACTCCTAGTCAGCACCCTATTTTCAAAAGATAATCACTAGTTGGAGCTCTATTACTTCAGGTTAATTTTGCCTGAGTTTTGAACGTTCAAAAAAATAAGACAGTAAATGGTATTTATGTGTGGTGTTTTTTCATTCCATTCTTTTTTGGAAAATCACCATAATATTGCCGTTTTCCAAAGCCACTGAATCAAGGCAGACACGGCAGCAGCGTGCGAAGGTTCTCGTCCTTTCAGCTCTGCTAACAGCTCAGGTTGTCATTATGCTACTTTCATTATGCTGTTGGATTTTGGAACCTACTTAAGAAATTTTTCTTGCCCCAAGATCACAAAGATATTCTACTAAAACTTTTAAAAATGTTTTTGCTTTATTTTTGACATTAAGTCAGTGATACCACTGGTTTTCATTTTGATGTCCCTGAAAATGCCAGTGCTCAATTTTGGACTTAGGGATAGCTCTGCTTGGTGTTTTTTTAGTGCTAAGGATCAAAGCCAGGGCCTCCGTCCTGCTAAGGAAGTGCTCAAGCATCGAACTACAACCCAGCACTTGTTGTCACATTAAAAAAGTCTTTACTCATTGTACCATTTTTGGTAATTCGGGTGATTGCATAAATAAGGACCTGTTTTTGGATTTTATTCCATTCTAATGTCTGTTTGTCTATCCCTGCCTTGCTACGATGGTGTCTTAATCATTGGTGTTTTTTATTAGCTTGGTTTTCTCATGTCCCCTCTGTCTTTTCTTCTCCTTGGATGCCCGCGACCCTTTCCTCCTCCTGTGCTTTTCTTCGCTCTTTCTCTTTGTCCGTTCCTTACTCATCACATTTCTACAGAAATTTTCGAATCAAAGCATTATTCTGCACCATTCTAGATACTTTTATTGGGTATATCTCGACTCTGTGAAGCATCTTGGGATAATTGATTTTTTAATAAAATCAAGTATTTAAGTCCAGGAATATTGGATATCCCTCCTTTCAGTAAGGTGCTTTTCTTCTATGTCTTTAATGTTTTATAACATTATGAATAGAAATATTTTATATCTTCTTGCATTTATTCCTACCTATTTTTGTTTTTGATGCCATTGTAAATAATTTTTAACATTTAATTAAAAAATAATTTTGAATTTTAGAAGTATTTAAAACATGAAATTTAAAATTTTCTAATATTTCATATATATTTTACTTGTTGTGTATGGATATTATTTATTTGTCAGCTCTTCTCACTGGCTGGCATTTATTTATGTATTTATTTACTTTTTGGTACCGGGAATTGAACTCGCAACTTCATGCTTGCCAGGCAGATGCTGTGCCGCTGAGCTATGTCCCCAGCTATGCTACCTATTTGTTAACTATATTACTATAAGTGAGTAGGCACTGTGCTCAGTAAACAGCATTTCTTGAATAAATAATCAGATCAGTCAATGGTATGGTCAGTAGATAAAGCTATGGAATTAACCTCACTGGATTCAAATACTACCTCTGTCCTTACTAAATTAACAGGACATACATGTTTGTGATCAGAACATACAGTGAATGTTTAAGTTTAAAAAAAGTATTACAGTAAAAAACATATTTCCATGAAGCTCTCCCTCCCATCCCCTTGGCTTCAGGGACACTGACGCTGCTTCCTGAAGCTGCTCTGGAAGTCCTCTTTCGTGGGTATCTTTAACGGGTGTGATACAAAATACTGTGAATGCTGCTGCCACGTACCAGCCAGTGGAAAGTCAGGCCCATGAACACATTACAGTGTTTCCTCACCTGCCTCATTCACCACATCTGGGACAACGTGACTTCGAACTCTGCCTCACACTTAAAATTACTATGCAAGGTAAATATTTTGAATAGATTCAAGACATTGAAGCAACCATGACGATGAATGCCACTCATGAAAGAGGACTTCCAGAAGCGCTTCAGAACGTGGCAAGAGCAGTGGGGTGAGTGTGCTCGGAGCCAGGCCGTGTTGTGCGGGGGACTATCGGATGTGTCTCCTATTCTAATAATTTTTAAAAACTTAACATCCACTGCAGTTTTTAATCACAGCATGTGCATTCATACTTACACACATGCATACACAAACACACTGTTCATTAATACATATAATGTAGAATTGTGCCTGAAACCCCTGAGGCCTCCATTAGCAATCTTATAGGTGCTGTTATTGCTGACAACTTATAAATGAGGAAATTGAAATTTAGATGGCTGAACTAGTTAGAGGCATCTAGTAAATGGCAGAGCTGAGAGACAAATACATTTTCAACTGAGACCGGATTTAAAACTCATACATTTACTTATGTTTTCTGGTAATCTTATGAGTGCAATTTTATTTTTTTATCTTAAATATATTTTTTCAAATCTTATTACACTGCCTGGTAGTTTCAGATTGCACATGTAATGATGGTAATGAGGCACCCCTAACCAACGCAGGGCATTCACGTCATCATGTGAAAACCTCAAATATCTATTCTCAGTTGCGGTGTGGAGGTAAGGTATCCATTTCCATAATCGTTAGGTTTCTTCTAGTGTTGCTATGAATCCAACAAAGTCAAACTATCTCAGTTATTTAATTGTTCTTGGAAAAATACATCAAATAATGTCTGAATTCCTGTTCAATACTATGAAAAAATTATCTGATGAACATACGTTCCATTACATACGGTGTTGACCTGAGGCATGTCTATTGCTACAATCTCGGGAGCATTTTTTTTTTCTTTTATTTTAGAAACATAAAAGTACAAAAACATATTGACAAACAGACACCCATTATCATAGAAAATAGTACAATCACAACTAATCTATAGACAAGGTGATATGGTCTCAACAGTAGTTGTTGCTTTATCCATTGATATCTTCGAATTGTAGATGTGTGGACCCATATACAGACATGCAAATTTAGTCAGACAGTTGAT
>PVLD010024147.1:0-25982 GCA_004027595.1 Dinomys branickii | reverse complement strand
GTTACTGCCTTTGCCAAGTTTTTGGTAATAGTGCTATACTTTACATTCTATAGGGTGTGTAAAATAATTTGAGGACATTGCAAGTTTTTATGCTCTGGAGTATGGGGATCATCTTCTGCATCCACATTTATATAAGGCTGTTTATTTAATAGAAAAATCTTCCCCCATCTCTTTTGTTATATGACTTTGCTCATTCCCATTTCTTTTAAATTTAGGTCTTTGCTTTTCTCTTCCTGATTACATTTGGCAGAGATTTGCTTACAGTACTGTTCTTTTAAGTTTTAAGGTAAAATATTTCATTTTATAGATAAAGTCTGTTGTTTTGCCTTTCCACACAGTTATTTTCTTTTATTATTATTTAATTTCTTTTAATTTAAATTTTTTTTCATTTTCCATCACCTTGAATTATGTTTATTTCATTTATAACCATTTCAATTTTAAGCCAGTTTGGTATACAGTAAGGGTTTGTTTTTCTCTCAATAATGTGTAGTCAATATTCCATGAGTTCTGATAAATACAACTTTAATGTCATCTATTTCTAAGTTAGTAAGAATGTTATTTTTCTTTCTTGTTTTTATTATGTAAATTTAAAACTTTTGAAATATTTTAAGTACAAAATGCTGAAAATGATAATTTATATGCCTACAACAAAGCTTAATGGCTAATCTAAGATTAAATACAAAATTTTGCCATTTTTCTTACATTAATTTTTGTCTTTGTAAAGAAATGAAATAGTAGATTAAGTTAAAACTCACAGTTTGGTCACTTTTCTGTTATTTGAGAAAGTGCAAGAGTACCAATTAGCTTAATTTTAAATAAGTTCACACATCTAAAAATCAAAGTTCACTACTGTTTGCCTTTTAAATATCCAAATTTTGTCTGTAGAAACCACCATTTTACATATTTTTCACTTAAAATTAACACTTTTAGATTTGTCATAAATGTTGATACATCTGGATCTATTTTGTAAATTGCTATACAATACTCAAATATATTCATAAAACACTATTTTTTACTATAAATAAACAAGTTGGTTATAAATTTGCTTTTACTATTGTAAGGCAACTGTATTAGTCAGATTTTCATTGCTGAGACAAAATACCTGACACCTTCAGCTTACAAGAGCAGTGGATTATTACTTTAGCTTACAGTTCCGGAGGTTTCCATTCATGGTCTGCTGGCTCCACGGCAGAGACAGCATAATGAAAGGGTATGGGAGAGGAAAGCTGCTCAACTCATGCCACCCAGAGAACTGAGGAAGAGTCGTAGAGAAGGGGACCAAGACCCAGACAGTCCTAAAGGTCACATTACTGTGTCTCACACAGACACATCTGGAAGTAGGCTTTACCAGTCCCTTATGCGTCTATCAAACCTATCAAGTTGACTATCAAAATTAACCATCACAGTAACAAACATCATTTCCCTTGAATATGCTTTCCACAGATGTGGAGATATTTTCTGAGATGGTTATTTGGAAATAGAACTTACTGATAAAAGGATATTTCTAAATTAAACCGTACCAAAGTTTAATGTAGTACATGCCTATAATCTTAGCACTCAGGAGGCTTAGGTAGGAGGATCACTGTTAAGTTCCACACCAGCTTGAGCCACATAGTGTATTCAAGGTCAGCTATAGTGATATCTTGTCTTTAAAAAAAAAAAGGAAAAAACAAACTATACTGCATATTGCTATTTTTTTTCAAAAATTGTCATTTTACACTTCCACTAGTAATTCCCGCTGTCTGTCACCAGCATTTGGTATCATTTAAAATTTTGCTAACATATTTTAAATTTCTACCCAGATTTCTTCCTCCTTGAATTGTTTATTAATATTGTTTGCTAAATTAATATTGTTTGCTAAATTTTCTATCATTTCTTTGTACTTTCCTTACTGATTTACAAGCATTTTTCACACCTTCTACATTCAAGTGCATTGCTAGATATATTGGATGCTTTTCTTGTAATTGAATTATCTTTTCAACAATTACCTTTCAAAAATCCAAAATTTTTAGTTTCATTGAAGTGCTACTTAATAAAATTTTCTGTATTACATGTACTTTTATACCTTATTCAAGAAATCATTCCTCACTCCAATGCTACAAAGTTATACTAAATATTTTACAGCTTTATTTTTCAGTGAAAGTATTTATTGTTAAAGTATATACATACTAAAAACAAGGCAGGCTAAGTCACAACCCTGGGATTAATTTCAGCGTATGGTGTGGGTTAAAAATATCATTTATCTTTTTGTGTATGAAAGATCAATTGCCTTGGCATTTCTTTCTTCTTTTTTTGAGACAGGGTCTCACTATGCAGTTGAGGTTGCTCTTGAGCTCACTTTGTAGCCGAGGCTGGTCTCCAACTCACAATTATCCTCCTGCTTCAGCCTTCTGAGTGCTGGGATTATAGACTTGCACCACCATGTCTGGTTTGTTGGCATTTTTTGAGTAATTTTTTTCCACTGATTTGAAATGCGATCTCTGACGTATACCAAGGTCTCACCTATATATACATCTGTTTCTTTGCTATGTTTTCTGAATTTGTGGGATGTCTGTTGTTCCCTGTACTAATTTCTCCATTTCTACTACTGCAGGTATATACCAGTTCTTAATATATAAAACATCCTCCATTGTTCTTGAAAACTATTATGGATATTTCCCTCCTTTTTTCTTTCATAGGAATTTTCAATTTATCAATATCCATAAATTATCTTTCTAGGATTTTGATTGAAATTAACTTTAAGCTATAGGTTAATTTGGGGAGAGCCAACAGCTTTTATAATATTTATTCATCTCATCTTTTAAGTTGCATTTTCTGTTATGATTTTCTAGAAAGACTCACAACTTTCCCTATGATGGTCTTCTTGCTCAATATTTGAATGTTATTGTTGCTGTGAATGTCATGAGTTCGGAAATGACAGTGTGTAACTACCAGCCGAGGAAAAGAGAACAAAGTGTATAGTACAGGAGGAAAGGGAAAGTGTCACTAGAGGAAAACTTTCAAGTCAGGTAGTGACAGGGCTATGACAGTGTCTAGATCAGAGGAGAGATGAAAAGACAGGTTTGTCATTATATATTTGACTGCAGACTAGCAGCGCTTAATTAGAGAACTAATATAGCTCACACAGATCCAGATGGGTGGTTGGTATTTGTCACTTCTGAAGTTTGTTGGTTTGAATGCTTAGAAAAGGAGCGATAGCTAAGTTAAGGTCAAACCATGACAAGGCAGTAACACATTGGAGATTCACAGTACAGTGGCACTTGCCATAATTTCCTAAAGGGGTAAGAGATTGTGATGTGTAACATCACCAAGCTTCTATAGAAAATAACATGGCTAAGTTGGAACTATTGGGGAAGCAGGGCAGAACTTAGATTTTTTTTTTAATTTTAAAAGTAAAAGCACAAAAACATATTAACAGACACAAAGTAGCATAAGAAATAGTACAATCAAAACTGATTTACAGACAATGTGACATGGACTCAACAACGGTTGTTGCTTTACCTATTGATATCTTCGAAGTGTATATTCATGAACACAAATACAGACAAGCGAAATTGGTCAAACAATTAATCATCTCAACAACAGGAAAAAAAAAAGAAACTGGAAAGCATTAACAAAGAGGCACAAAGTAGTACAATAACAGTATGATCAGAATTGAATTATAGACAAAGCATCAGAAAACCAACAGTAGTTGCTGCTTTGCAAATTGATATCTTCAAAGTGTGTGCTCAGGATAACACATACAGACAAACAAGATTGATCAAACAACCTGTCATCAACTATTCCTTAGCATTAAGTGATATAATACAATAGTAGAACCATGTTAACCCTCCTGCACATATGTATCTACATATATACATACATACATTTAGAACTTGGATATTTTACACATATTTCACTGCCTCTCAGGTGCATAAGTTCAAAGGAATTTACAAATTTGTTTCTATGTCACTTTTTTCTCAATTTAAAGTAATTGTCTATATTTTATTCTGTTCACTGAGGCTTTATAGATATTATATTTGATGCAAAGGTATTTCACTGTACAAAATTATGAGCTAAAAGTGTGTTCAAGTAATTGTATGTGCACAACCTGTTATGAAATGAAGGAAATATTTACAAGTTTGCCTACTATTTCCTTTTTGATGACCACTTATGAGAAGATTCCACATGAATCTTTCCTGTGGAATATAAGCCCACATCACATACCTAATTAGTGTTATGCACAAAGAAGATTCTTAATGTCACTTGATGATCAATTTCATAATCAGTAAGGAAGCTTCTAGTATTCTTAAAGTAGCACCTATCAATAGTTTTATGATCCACTCTCACCCCCTTTTTATTTTATTTTAGGCAACAGCTCACAGACAAAAATAGATGACTAGAGTGAACTACTGGTAATTTTCTGAAGCTGCAAATGTAAATGTTAAACAAAAAACAAAGTTTCAAAGAACTCTATTTCTTCAATTAGAGAGATGTTCACACATTTTAATTCTCCTACCTCTAGCAAATATCACTATAACATGTGTGATATAGAATTTTTTTTTCTGCTCCAAAGGAATGTTTTGGGACTGTAACCCATAAATTATGAACAAGACCAAAGATAATAAGAAGATAGATATCAAAGTCTAAGGTAGGCAATATTGAAAAAGGTATTTTAATTAAAAAACCACAAAATAGAAACTATTTTGTGAAGGTAGGAGGCACTGATGCTGGAGGAGAGAAGCCCAGCATCTGGGCAATAGTAAACAAGCTTTGGAACAGTGCTTGGAAAAGAGACTGCAATTTTTATTCAGATGTCAAATTGGCTCTTTGAATTTTTAAATTAAATTTACTTTAAAATTTACATACAGTAAAATTCATCCTGTGTGGTGTAGCTCTCCTAAATTTCAATGCATGGCATTAAAGTGCAGATCACTACCATCACCTGTCTAAATAAAGTCAGCAGTAAATGAAAACAAATATGCACACAACCGCCAAACTCCACAGAATGTCATGGGATTTCCTGGACCCCACACACAAAAGGCCAGAATATTCATTGAAAAGAGCACAATGGTGATCTTGTTAACATTCTGGAGATCTCCAAGGGCATAGTAAGATTGTCCCGCCCCAGAGACCTTCCCTATTGTCCCAGTGACAGCAATTTATGTGCCTATAGTGCTACAACTTTGCACACCCCAGTTTCATTTGAATTACTGTTTTGATGACTTATACTTTAGGATTGCTGGGACTCCTTGTCTGTAAGATTTGCACCACTGAGATAAATATTAGTGTGTTAAAATTCCCACCCTTTTCCATTAACTTCCTTATGAAAGAGTAGCCTACAAAAAATGGAGAAGATTTATATCTGAAAGCCTTCGGGCAGGGTTTTTGTAATGATATTAGATTGAAAGCTTGCATCATGTTATTATTTTTATATAATCCTGCACAGTGATAAGAACAAATATTGTGATTATCTCATTAGAAATTCCATAGTTAAATTATTTTCAAATAAATAGTGTAAAAGAAGACCATTTTCCTTTTCATCCATGAGAATATGATCTTCTTAGAAACAGAATTAAAACACTTTGGAAGGTATGGGGGTGGATTCTGTCCATTTGTGCTCAAAATAAGGCTCTTAGGCAACATATAAAGAGTACACATTAAAAAGCAAAATATATGCCCCACAGGTATTTATCCTTTTCATTCCAACAAAATAGAAATGTTTTCATGTCCTAAAACAATGTGTATGTTTGTATTTAATTCCAAAAGCCAAGTAAAATGAGGTGGGCTGGGACTTCTTGTAGGTTAATATAGAAATTGTTTCATAGAAGATTAATAAGGATGCTATTCTTCTATATTGCACTACAAACACTGTTGTTGGTTTAATATGTATTAAAGAATTTCTGCAACATCTCTATCAGCTTTTGACCTATGGTGTTACGTTACCAGAAACTCCCCTAGAGATTGTTTTTAAAGAGATGCGTTATTTGTATTTCTTTTCCAAATAACTCATTGTTTTAGTACGTCTTATTAATATGGATAGGACTTCCTACTCTTTTGCACTGACAACCACATCTTCCTAAAAACTCATCTGGGATCACCCCAAAGGATGATGTCTTTCCCCAGCTGTCTACACGTTACTGTGATGCCCAAGTTCACATAAGGCATCATGTCCAGGAGGGTTGTTGGGTGAAGCTCTTCAAATTTTTCTAGTAAAAGACCCTGTTTATGTGCCTTTCTGAAAACACTACCAAAACCTTACATGTGCATGGCAAAGAGCTAATTTTCCCTGTATTGGGAGAAAGAGGCTCCAGCAGTCTGGATTTACCAGCTGTTAAACATATAGATTAGAATTAGACCCGAGTGAAGATTTGTGTGCAAGCCAACATTTTTCCTACAGCTTTAATGAGCCCCTCTTGCACTGATAAGCCTTGACCTCTAAAGCTTTCAAGTTTGTGCTGGTACACTCTTTGTAAGACACGGAGGAAATTGTGAATTCAGGTTAACTCTCCTATAAACACACACGAACCAAATGGGCAGCCCCAGCTAATTCTAGAAAGGCAACTAGAGAATTCTGTGGTTGTAAGTACTGTCTTGTGTCAGATGATATCTCAGAGATGGCTTCTGGGAATGTGTTTAATCAATCTTTTATCCCCTCTTATATGAATGGGGCTGAGGCTATGTGTTTGAATGAGATTTTGATTGCCAACTCTCTTGAGGGGGTAATACAGTTATATTTTTATGCAGTAATACATGCTAAATGTTACACAAAAATAATTGGACACATGATTAATAGCTCATAAATGTCCACATAGCATAGGGCAGTACTTTGTAGGAAAGTATCCATTTTCCTTTGAGAACTGAGTTTAGGTCACATATCACTGAATATAGTCAGGAGACTATATATTTTTAAAAGCAAAGACAATACATAATGTGGCTCAAACTGAAGGAACACTCAACCATAAAACTATCTTGAATTTTCTCTGCTTTAGAAATTTTATCTTTATGCTCATGAAAATGTCTGTCAATGAATGACTATATGGTATACATTTTACCTTTAGCTCTTTCTATCTCTCAAGCAAAATCTCATCAATAGAATCTGATGAATAGTATCATGAGGTCAGCTTTTATCTAGTGCAAATAGACTGCCTAGCTTAGCTGCTAAAAAATTATCCTGTTAAAAATTATCAGATTTCAAACTAAACCTACTTTTGCTGATGGATGAAATTTTCATGAGGCTAAAGGGAAAAAGTCCAATATCCCTTATTGTATAGCCACTGAAAATAAAGCCCTTGACAACCAGAGTCAGTAAACTTCATTGATTTGTAAAATGTTTTGTTATTGAGGTGAACAATTGAGATTAGGACATGGACTTAGTATATAACTATTTGATTTCAGTTTTAGGCAAGAATATTCCTTATTTCTTTTCCCTTTCAAATGAATATATCATGAGTCCATCAAATTATTTCAGAACCTACTTTTGACTCATGAACAGAATGATGTTCAATAATCCTTAAGTATTGATTCCACAAGGGTTTGGAAACCTCATAACCATTGCAGGAAATATACAGTGAGACCAACTTACATTAGATTGGGTTTAATGTAGGAATTGAGAAATGATAGTTGTTTAAGAAAGTGTGAGTAACAGGGGTCAGAGAAAGTGTGAGTAACAGGGGTCAGGTGTGTCAATGGGGGTCTGAGAAAGCTTGCCGTACCCATTTGAGAGTGCTGCTGTAAAACTAGTAAGGGTTTTATGCCTTTTCTTTTCTACACAATCCAATTAGTTTAGCTAGCAAAGTCCTCTTGAAAATGTGAAAATTAGTAGGCTTTTATGATTTCAAATTACATAAAGAGTATTGAAGAGCACAACCAGGAGCTTAGCAGTAGCTTCCTTCCTAAAGTCAACTTTAAGGGGTTTTAAGAAAATGTGTAATAATCACCTACATTTCCTTTAAAATTATGATGCGAAAAACTTCCTAACAGGGCATAGATGTCAAAGCCTATGGCTAGACTGTTCCATGCTCTGCCATGTCCTGCATCGCTCTCGAAGTTCCCCTGGGGAGGATGGAGAAAAAGCAGATGAGTCAGTTTTGTTCTTTTCTCTTGAAAACAAAGAATATAGGAAACCAAGGTGAGATGGAGCCCTGCTCCTGATGGGAGAGGGATTAAGGAAGGAAGAAGGAGGAGGAGGAGGAAAGGGGGGAGAATGAGGGAGACCTCAATGGCTGAATCATGCTTATTTATACACTCAGGAGGTTGAACGTCATGTGAAACCCCTCCACCTAATAGCTTATCCATGTGGCTTGCTTTAGGCACCCAGTGTTCTTGAGACTAGAGCAGCTAATTCATGTGGCTTGCCTCAGGTACTCTGTGCTCTTGAGGCTGCCCTTGCTCTGCACTGCACATGTGATCAATCTCCAGCTTTAGCCATTCCCGACGCCTGGCCTTTTTTTGTTTTGTAGTTACCAGCAATGGATGGTCAGTTGGAGTTGGATGAGCTGTTTGGAGGATTCTGTAGAAGACCCTTTCATTTTTGAACACTCTTCATTCTAGATAAGCTTGCTTGATTTAGGGTAAAGATTCCCAGTCCAAAGATTTTAAATCCCTGCATATAGCAATTTAATCATATACCGTACATTATCCTAGTACAGTTACTAGTTACTAGTGTAATTGGTAATTGTTTTATGTTTCTTGTGGTTATACTTTTTTTTGCCAGATGTTCAAGACCAAATTAAGGTGAACCTGTATCAATCAATTTTTGCTATTTATGAAGGTCAGTTAAGTTCCCTCAGGATTTACCTTGGAACGATGTATAGCACCTCTAGTTCTTCAGTCACTGTCAGCCATCTGAATGAATCCCGGTCACTGGTTGACCAAGTTGCTTTCTGAGAAAACTTGGGAGATCATTTTCTTCTAGTGACTCTCCTTAGGCACACCATACACTGTGGCTCTTTATCTTCTGTGGTTCTACAATCTTCTTGATCAGGAGTTTATATAACTCACCAGAGTAACAGGATGTTGATGAAAAGGTTCTCTCATGTCCTGGTTCCTCATTGACCTGTGAGGGCTGGGGCAGAAATATTGGCTGTCCTCTTAGCCCATCTATCTTTCTAATTTTTTATCTTTATACCTCAGTTGTTGAACATCCAGAAGAGAAGAGCAATGACATAATATTGGAATGGGGGCAGTGAGCTTAATATTACTATTTTATCTGAACATCAAGCACCTTGTAACATAAAATAGAACTATCATTTTCTAGAAACCATAGATGTTCTAATAATTGAATCTCTGTAGAATGCTAACTGGCAACAGTTTTATAATTTTACATAGAAAATTTAAAATCAAAATCATACATAATATTCTAGCATGACCATCGGGATACTTTTGTGACATACTTAAATTCCCATTTTGACATAGTATAGTTTTTTAATCAATCATATCTATCTAATATATAAGAAAATTTTACCTAACTCATTGACCTTTAATGAGATATTACTGAAGAAATTTGAGACATTGTCTGAACTGCTTAATGTCCAGCATCTCTAGTATAGTGGCACATACATAGCTTATACATCACATAAGTTTGTTATTATTACTAAGTTTGCTATTATTACTACCTCGTGTTGACTTGACATGAACCTCCTATCACAATTAATTGGAGTGCAAAAGAAAGGAAAAGTTTTGAATCTGAAAGATAAGGTCTATCCCCATAATCAATCCCAGTTTTACATTTTAGAAGATGGTATACTTGGAAGTTCTGAATACATTTAATACAGCATGAGATTAATACACCAATGAATTGTCATATGCATGTGAAAAACCTTTGTTTCTTAATTTAGTGAAGTACCAAGAGCATCTTTTGTGAGAAAACCTTCTTATATTATTTCTAGAAAATTTAACCTTTTGCTGATGACCAATTTACTCAAGGTATGTTCCATAAGGCTATGGAAAATATTGGTGCTTCCTATTAATGAACTGGATAATTATCCAGAAAGCTGCTTCTTTATTAATTAATTCAAATCCTATCCAATAGTCTCTCCACACCCCAAGGGACTTTTGTTTAATTGTCTTAATAATTTTTGATGACTTATGAAAACCTAATTACAATACTTAACACATTATTTTTGAATAAAGATAGACTCTCAAATCATAGCACACAAACAACCATATACATTACAGTTACCTCTTGAGAGGTAGAACCTACTCCTTCGCTACACTAGGTCCATGATACAGCTGGACAGCATGCTCTGGCACCTAGATAGGCCATTCAGTGTTTTCTGGAAAAACACAAGCATACCCTCTACCCCAAGTGTGTAGTGGGCTGGGTCCCTCCCATTGTCTAGTATGAAGATCTTTCCAAAGGACCCTTCCCAGCCTCTTTTTTTTTTTACTTAATTGAATTGTCTTTCTGCTGCTGTAGTCTCATCCCTAGTAGGATTCAAAAGTTAATAGTATACAGTGCAAAGCAAAGTGTATTATGGGGTGTGAATTTTGTAGGGAAAGATTCTGCTTTTGGTTTTTGTATTTGAATTTTGAGTGTATGGTGAGGATGTTCAAAAATTCCTTGACCTTGATGGTTATAAGGAATTCCCATGGTAAGGGAAATGTGAACAGTTTTACAAAACATTTGGAAGGTAGTACTCATACAAGCCAGGGCATTGTCTGTCTTAAATGCCACAGGCATCCAAGGGTGCTAAAGGTATCCAGACAATAAACAATATGTTTGGCTGCTTGACCGGTGTGGGAAAAAGCAAAAATAAATTCTGAGGAAGTATCCACTGAAACCTGTATCCAGCATAGAGAGCCAAACTCAGGAATGTGAGTGATGGCCATTTACCAGAGACACCTGGGGTGAAATCCTCAGGGATTAACCCCCATAAAGAGTGAGGGAAGATGTATTATACATGAGGAATATCATTGAATAATTTGATGAGCCTGTTTCTGAGATAAAAGGAACTATTTGTGCAATGCAGAAGCATTTTGCTGGAAGGTGGTATGGGAGGCAGAAACCTGTTGAATGGTATTTGAGGGAGTAACAGTGACAGTAGCCAGCAATCTGTCTATTGTAGCAGTTCCCTCAGTGAGAGGCCTTGGCAACTGGGAACGAGAATGAAAAAGACCAACGAAACAGGGGACATGGTGTCACCAAATGGCAAATTGGAGAGTGCAAAACAAACAAAAAAGATTCTTCTAGCCATTGTGTATAGTAGCAGCTCCAGTGTGACACACCACACTGCAAACACGAGTGCTATCTGAAAAGAGTTTAATGGGAGTGGATGAATGATCTTACAAGGCCCACATAACAGCCTACAATTTTGTCTTTTGTACAGAAGAAAAAACTGCATGCTGTATTTGGGCACCTTGGGTGACCGTCGAGACACTCCCTGATCTAGGCCCACAAAAAGAAGTAAGTATGGGAATTCATAATAGAATAAGGATTTGTACGTACATTTGTTGTATCTTGAGAACAAACTTGCCTCATGCTTAACACCTGATAAAATCAATACACCTCTCTCCCTTTTGTTTCTTATGAAGCTCTTTTTCCCTTTTGGCTCTAGTGAACCTTTTTCTAGTTTTTTCTTTTGACTCTAATTAGCCAGAAGATTTTCTCTTTGGTCCTAGTGAGCCCATTTTTTCCCCTTTGGCTTCTCTGGAGCCTATTTCTCTCTTTAGCTTCTAAGGAGCTTATTTCTCTCTTTTTGGGTGCCCACAGCTAGAGATCTCCTCTTACCTGCTATCTGATGTGTTTCCTTGTTCCCTGGGTTTCTGTTTGGGCACAAAATGCTCTATCCCACACAGGTAACACAGTTCCCAGGGCAAGAACAGTGAGAGGATAGACAAAAAAGGAGAAGAGTCAGAATACAAAACCTGAGGCCAGATGGAGCCCTCTCCTGATGGGAAAAGAGTTAAGGAAGCAGGAAGGAGGAGGAGTAGAGGGAGGGAGGAGGAAGGCGGCCCCAATGGCTGCAGTACATTTATTTATGCACTTGGGAGACTGAATGTTATATGAGACTCCTCCACCTAACAGCTTACCCACGTGGCTGGCCTCGGGTGCTTTGCATTCTTGAGGCTGACCTTGCTTTGGCTCCACATGTGACTGATCTCCAGCAGCTCCAGATGCTCCCCACAATGTTCATTTTAAAAGCTGATAGGCCAAAGACAGCAAGATCTCCAATTGTAAGTTAATAGTAAGAGCACTGTGAGTTCTTGGCCAAGAATTAGCAATTCAAAGGAGCACAAAAGTATGTTTGGATAATGAACAAGAACAAGAGAAAGAGTCTAGAGACCTAGGTTTCCTTCTTCTTCCCCTTTTTTCTTTTTGAGACAGAGTCTCATTGTGTGGTTCAGGATAGTCTTGAACTCCCTATGTAGCCCAGGCTGCCCTTGAACTTCTGATGATCTGCCTTCTGAGTGCTGGGTTAATAAGCAAGTGCTGCCATGCCTGGCTGAAAACATTTTTAAAAATTTTAATTACTTTTTTTTGGAGAAGTGGGATCAAACCTAGGGTTTCACATGTGTTAAGCAAGTACCCTATCACTGAGCAATACTGCCACTGTTAAAACTTTAGGTATTGAGAAAAAATAAGAATAATGTAATCCGTACTAAAGTGTGATGGCTAGCATAATCCTATTTTAAAATAAGAAAGGTGTGGACAAAATTAAATAAATTCAAACTGTTTGGCTGAGGTACTTTTTTTCTGGGGTGCCTCTGAATCAAACACACATGATTATGGTTTTGATATAGATCTTTCCTAAAAGTCTCTTGTGTTTAAAGGTAGGGCTTTTGGAAAGTGATTGGATCATGGGCTAGCCACACCCACCAGTGTATTCATCGCCTGATGAATTCAGCACTGTATCTGCTGTTAGGAGCTCAGGCCTGGCTGGAAGTGGGTCACTGGTGTCATGACCTGGGAGGCTATATTTTTGTCCCCAGCCCTTCCCTTGTTTCTCTGTGCTTCCTGGAGGCTGTAGAGCAGGCAGCTTTACCTTACCAAGCGCTTTCGCCATGTTGTTTTTGCCTTGGGTACACCTGACTCAGACGGAGAGTCAAAATAAGCCAGTCCTTTAAGGCATGCATGCCAGGAATTGTGTCCCAACAATGGATGTCTTGGTTACGTGTTTTCATTGTTGAGACAAAATACCAGCCGCCTAAAGTGAAAGGAGGAAAGTATTGGGTTAATAAATCCCTTAGTTATTGCGGGCTGATCAGGTGCTCAATCTTTCAAGTGAGTGTATGGTGAAGGCTAAATAAAGGGGGCAAATGGAATAACTTCAGGGTTCTAGGAAGATCAAAATCCTCTCACAGAATCTGAGATTCTCTTGGGGCTAAGAGCTAGAGACCTAGATTTTATTCATCAAAAGAAACCATTCTGTGTGGGCTGAAGGTATGCTCCTGCCCTGAATTCTATCATTCAGTGAAGGAACTAAGAAAACAACAACCTTGTTTAAGAATGTTTGACGGAAAGATAGTTGGTCCACTTGGAAGATCACAGGAGAGATGTATTAGGATTTTCTAGAGAAATAAAATCAATTTTTATAAGTACATATATTTTAATTTTTTTATTTTAAAGGTGAAAGAATGAAAACATTAACAAATGCAGACATTTATTTACAAAACAACACAAAGACAATAAAAGCAACACAGAATTTCAGACAAGGTGATAGGAAATTAACAATAGTTTTTGTATTATATATTGGTATCTTCAAATTGATTACTCAGATAAACAAATATAGGAATATAAGATTGATAAACAAACATTAACTGTTCCTTGCAATAAAACAATAGGAATAAGTTGTACAACTATCTTAGCTATCCTGTGTATACATATAGACATATTTTTTCCTTCTTACTTTTCTCATTTCCCTCATCCCAGTTGTTCTTTCCTTTTGAGCAGTTTGTTTCTCTTTCACACGATCTATTGTACTTTTTAGATTTTACTTACTGTTTCAGGTTCTTATACTAGTGAGACAATAGGGTGTTTACACATGTAGGTCTGATTTATTTCACTGAAGTGTGGTCTCTAGTTGTATACGTTTAGGTATAAAAGCCTTGAGTTTATCTTTATTGCTGACTAATATTCCATTATATAGAAATACCACAACTTTTTTATTCATTCTTCAATTGATGGGTACTTGGGTTGCTTCCATGATTTAGCTATTACAAATTGTGCTGCTATAAACATGGGTGCACATACATCTCTGTGATATGCTTTTTTGGTTCTGGAAAAATATGCAGGAGGGGAATAGCTGGGTTGAATTGGACCTCTAATCCTAGTTTACTCAGGAATCTCCAGACTGATCTCCACAGTGGTTTCACCTGTCTACAATCTCACCAACAGTAGAGAAGGGGCCACAAAGATAAGTCAGGTGTCATCACAATCCCTGACTTGAAATTATGCTACAAAGCTACTGTAATAAAATCAGCATGGTATTGACAAAACCACAGACCTGAGGGTCAACAGAACAGACTGGAACAAACAGCCACAATCACAAACACATTCAGCCACCTCATCTTTGATAAAGGGGTCAAAGAAGTTCACTGGAAGAAAGATAGCCTCTTTAATAAATGGTGCTGGAAAAACTGGCTCACCACATGCCAAAGACTGAAATTAGACCCATATTTATCACTATGCACCAAGCTTAAGTCAAAATGGATCATAGATTTAAGTATTAAAACTGAAACACTAAATCTATGAGAAGAGAAAGCAGGTAAAAATCTTGAAGACATGGGGTTAGGCAGAGAGTTCATGAACAAAAACCAAACTGCATAGGAAATATCTCAAAGAATCAACACTTGGAAGCTCATCTTACTGAAAAATTTTTGTGCATCTAAAGAAATTACCAGAAGAGTAAAAAGAAAACCCACAAATTGGGAAAAAAATTTATCCAACTCTCCCTCAAAGGACTCCTATCTTGAACATATAAAAAATTTTTAAAAATCAGCCCCCTAAAATTTAAAGACCCAGTCCAAAAATGGGCATCTGAGATGAATAAACACTTCTCAGATAAAGAAGTACATATAATTTGATAAATATATTTAATTTCAAAATTCACATATGTGGATACTTTATATATATTTATATATAATAATTTATTTTTTATGTAGCCTTTCACTGAATCATGGAATTTAGGACAAAAGACTTTCAACTCAGAGAGAGTATCTGTCTCATCTATGCAGTTGTGAGCCACATAATAACATTTTGGTTAACTTCAGACTTATATACAGTAGTGGTCCCATAAGATTATAATGAAGTTGAAAAATCCTCTTGTCTAATGATCCATACCCTTCATAATATTGTAGTGCTGTGAATTAATTACATGTTTATGGTGATGCTGGTATAAAAATACCTACTGCTCTGAGCCTCTTATATAAATATAGCAGGTACAATTACATAGAATATATAATACTTGATAAAATGAGTATACTGCTGGTTTAGGTACTTACTATACCACACATTTTATCTTTACTTTAGAGTGTACTTCTAGTTATAAAAATAGGTTTACTAAAAAGATCACATATTTATTGTATCTCTTGGTTGTATTAAAAGGTCATGTCAAGTAATTGATCAATACTTTCTAGAATTTTTTGAGTATGTTTGTTTTTATGATGTTTGTTTTGTAATGATAAAATCATGTGATGATACATTTCTCAGAGTACAAGCCTGTGAAAATAAAAGATAACTTAGGGAGAGAAATATTGATTGATTGATTGATTTGAGGAATTGGAACATGTGATTATAGCAGCTGCTAAGGCTGAAATCTGTAGATAGTGAGCAGGTAGGGCATTCAGGTAAGAGTTGATGTTGCAATTTTAAAGTTAAATTCCTTTTTAGGGAAATCTTCATCTTTGCCCTTTTGGCTTTCACCTTACTGAATGTGGCCTAATCATATTATCCAGGGTAATCAGCTTTATTTACAGTCTATTGATTTAAATGTGATTTATATTTAAAAAATACCTTCTCAGCAAACTCTATACTGCTTTTCAACCAAATATCTGGGTTTAATAGTCCAGGCAAATTGACAGATAAAATTAACCATCCTAGCAGGCCACTAAAGTTTACCAGAAGACTATATTTCTTGAGACAGTCTTGGTGAATTCAGCCCTTCATCATACCAAGCCCAGAAACCTGGTTTTGTCAATACCTGGAGAAGTATTTTATTCTCAAGAGTGATAGTTAAGTGGGATGCCAGTTCATGAACTTGAGGCATATCTATCACAGATATTTAAAATCTTTGTATTGACTAGCATATACTCTATGTGTAGATATATTTATTTAAATGTAAAATTGTCTTGGTTACTTTTCTCTCATTGTTGAGTCAAAATACCTGATGCCCAAAATTAAGGAAGGAAAGGTTTATTTAGCTTACAGTTTGTAGAGATTTCAGTCCATACTCGGCTGGCTCCAAGGCGGAGAGGCACATGGCAGAGGGCAACAGTTCATGGCAGGGAAGACAGCAAAAGCAAGAAGAGCAAGAGGGAGGAGTGGTGGCGAGCAGCCTCCTTCCTTCCCTTACATTATATGCAAATTATCCACCCCACGGTGGGTGTAACATTCACACCCATAATCTCAGCATTGGACTATGGACCAATCAAAAATCTAGAAGTCTTCCTCATGACTGCATGAGGCTTTGGGGAGACATTCAGACACAAACCATAACAAAAACTGTCATCAAAAGTTTGCTGAGTGAACAAGAAACCAAGATGAGACTTTGGCAAATCCAGATGTGTAGTGGCACAAGGTTAAGACTGAAACATTTCCACAATAGGATTCTTAATTCCAAGGGAGCTGGAAAGGTGCTAGTTGTTTCTCTTTGGCTAAGCAACCTCTTTTCTGGCAGGGACTTGGAATCACTGAAAGCCGGTGTCTGAAATAGATGCCTGGTCTATGAAGAATGGTGATGCAGATGGTCAACCATAAAGATACTATCAATAAAATACTCCCTCTTCCAGCGGAGGAGTAAATTACAATGAGAATGACGGTTTTCCTTAATTTTCTTTGTCTTTGTCTTATATGTTTGAGGCTGTGAACTATTAATAAGGTTTCTGGAAAATGAATATACATTTGTAAGCCTTCTCTTCCGGGCTTACATCTCAAATCCTTACCCCTTTGATTGACACATTTTTATTAATCATGTTAAGTCTTTCAAAACTGGTATCCACTCAATTTCTTTAGTATGAACCTATCTATTTTTGTGTTTATGACTTTGATCCTCAGAGGTCAAAACTTTTCCCTAATTATTATGCTTTAGGAACTGGTGTCACTTAGCAATGATAAGATTTGCTAACAAATAGACAAAGATATCAATGAGCAGCATGTGAACTCTAAATTCCAGCTCCAGGGTAGATCTGAAAGGAGGGAGGATTAATATTGGGCCGGGACATGTCTACATTTAGATCTTAGTTACCTATAAAATAAAGATAATGAAGTTAACACATGGGATTATTTTTAGAATGAGATAAAATGCAGATAAAACAACTAGCATAAATGCAGGTGTAGAGAAGAAATCTAATAATCAATAATTCTCTGAAAAATTTACCTCTTCTTCCCTTCCCCTGCCCTAGAGTTTGCATATATGAAGGTGGAGAATGGAGTGAAATGTTTACCTTTTATCTAGGGACAGGATGCTCACGTTTGGCTGAATTAGAGCCGTGGTACATGATAACAAGAGTCACAAGACTCCATTCCAGATCTTGTAAACTGTAGACACAGCCTAAGGATATCTGTCACCTTGGAGTTGTTTTTCTCCATCATATAAATTGTGAGCAAATTAATGACTATCTCCAATCATGCTATTATATGAAGGATATCAGAGCAGTGGATGATAAAAGCTGAGCTGGCGGGTGTCTGAAATAGATGCCTGGTCTGTGAAGAATGTGATGCAGATGGTCAGCCATAAAAGATATTATCAAATAAAGTATTCCCTCTTCCAACAGAAGAGTAAATGGCAATGAGAATTATGGTTTTCCTTAACTTTCTTGGTCTTTGTCTCCTGTGTTTGAAGCTATGAACTATTAATAAGGCTTCTAGAAAATTAATATACATTTCCAAGTAATTTCTATAAAATGAGGCATTATGGCAAGATCTAAGAAGTCCAGGTTGGAGCCTGGTGATCTGTTATGTTATAATCTGAGCGTATTCTGGCTGCACAACCTCTGCCACTTGACTTGATGGCTCCAAACTTTAGTTTCCTTTTGCAAATAACTACCCTAGAATTCCACCGAGGATTAAACAAGGAAAGGCTTGCAAATGTTCATCATTCAAATGTTCAAGGGTCAATTATTACCATAATTAAATAATTTTGTAATTGAAATTTTTTATGTACAGTATTCTTTACATTTCTGTGCTGCCTGACATTTGGGGTCATACATTTTTCATAAGATGTAGGGGTATATGTGTAAGATATATATATATATATATATATATATATATATATATTTGTAGTATATTTTAAAAATATTTACAAGTATATCTGGTTGCTAAATGTAAGTTTCTTCAACTTGAATAGTGTCATAATATTTCATATTTCAGGCTAAAATATATTTTTACCTAACTTTAAGAGCTATACATTCATCTACAGAGTGTATTTTATATCAAAAATAATAAAAAATAAGATTTTACTGTGAATAAAAAGATAAACAAAAGCTAACATGAAAGATTCAAATTCTTAATTGCTTTGGGAATTGGTCTAAATTCTCACTTCTTAGCCAGAAGAGATAGTAGTTACTGTACTCACAAAATTTTTCCAATTCTATTGCAGTCTTCAGTGGCTGGATCTTGGATTTGATTTTGTTCAGGTATTTGCTACTCTGGTGGGCAGAATCCTTAGCAGAATGATTTTGAGAAAAGACCTGAAAACAGTGGGGAGTGAATGAGCCTTGCAAAGTGAGAGAGGAGGTGCTAGGTCTGGGGAGAACAAGAAGCGAGGTGATGAGATGAGAACTAACTCTGCAGGTTGTAGAAAAATATAAAGCACAGAGTGGTCAGGCCAGCAGGGGACTCAAGAGTGTCAAGGCGCATCTGAGGGAAAGTCAAAGCAATGGGCTTGCATATATCTGGATCTTCGTTACAGTGCTCTCTTCCCATAGAATTTTTGCCTTCTCCGGTTTGTTCTGTAAATGTTATTCATATTTCAGGAATCAACTCATATTCTGCCCCCACTGCCCCTACTTTGGATTCTTTACCCTCTACCATGAACACACAATTCCCACCTGATCTTATACCACAATTCATGTTACTTGTCATCAATAAATTCACAGCTTAAAAACTACTTACAAGAACATGACCTTTGGTGGTGAAAACGTACCCTCAGCTATCCTGTGGTTCTTGACATGCACAAAAGGAAAGAAGGTTCAGGAACTAGTTGGGTAGCAGAGTGGCTAGGGGAGAATGTCCGTCTCCCCCCAAGCAGGATCATCTCAATAGCCTCCAGCCTTAGCTGACTCCTGTGTCTCTCTTATGTCCAGCATGGACTGTAGTCAATTTGAGGACAGAGGCCATGTCTCAGTCTTCTCCTTTCTGTCTTCTCTGCTGTCTAGTTTCTGGAGCAAAACCTGTCAAACTTCAACCTAGATCCCCAGCACGGGACTCTGCTGTCTCCTATAGTCCATCTGAATACTCTTTCAAGGCGCTCAGGCTACGGCAGCAGCCGTGCCACAAGACAAATGACCAGAGAATGTAAGTGTCCTGGGGCTGGTCCTTAGCCAATAACTGGTGGATACGGGCAATACTTGACACCCCAGAATCCCTCTGCTGGATGAAACCGAATCTGTCCCACTCTGAGACCCCAACAATGTGCCCTTGTATGCTGCTTTCTTGTCTGGTTCCTAGACACACTGTGTCCTGGCTTCTTCCCCTGGGGCACTGAACTTCAGCCTCTTTCCTTATCCCCAGTATAGCACAATGTTGCTCAGTACAGTGGATCAACTAGTGTTTATTGAATGAAAATTGGCTGTGGATCAACCCTACAGCAGATAGTCAATATACTGATGTATGTTATCATTTGTTTGTGCAACAAATATCACTATGGGGCTGACTTTCAGGTGTTTATTATCCTACAACATTCATGAAAATAAGCATGATGCCTCTCATCAGTCACAAGGAGGTGGTTCTATTTTTAACCTAAGGATATTTGTCACCTTGGAGTTGTTTTTCTCTATCGTATAAATTGTGAAAATATGTTAGATTTCAGTGCCACCCAAAACTTGTTAGTACATTTAATTAATATATGATTTTAATAGTTAGCTTGCAAAAATAGTCTGTATAGTATTTTTAACATTAAGCAGCACTCTCCTATTGCTTTTGAAGCAGAATATTCAATTTTTCTAAGGGAAAAAAGGATCCTTGTGGCTATCAAGTTAAAAAAATACAAACTTGAGTGAAGGGTTACTTTAAAATTACATAATTTAGACTTACGAAATGAAGCCAGTAAACAATGACGAAAGGGCTTTTTAGTGTGTTGACTTTTACAAGCAACTGGATTCTGTTTGAATTAAAACTCACATGTGCACACGCTAGCATGTATGCACACACAGAATATGTTAAGGAGTATGTTCTTCTAGTTATAAATGCTATATGCTTAAATGTGTGCTCCTACGGCAGGATGCAGATTTAACCTGGCACCATGCACGCTCCTAAACAGTTTTACTATTCATACAGGCATGTGGACTGCTTGATGTACTCCCATCCTAGTTTTCAAAGCCTTTTGCATCTTGGAATTACTCAAAAACTTGTAAATGTTAATGCATTTCATTTGTGTTATAAATGCAGGCTTGTACAGAAAAAAATATACATAGTATAGCACTTGTAGAAAAAGAGAAATTATAGAAGCATTTCATGAACTCTAATGAAGTTATCCAAGGTATAATCAACCAGAGATTATTATTGTTAATATTGTAGGATTATTTCTTTTACCATTTTCTTTTATGTGAATTTAATTTACATACAGCATAATTAACTACTTGGGAGTCAGTTTTTTAAGCTACCTCATGTTGTAAAACTACCTTGGTATCTGACTTTTCTAATTTAATGTATCATCAAACTTTTCCATTTTCCATTGCTTTATTCTACAAAGTCATGACTTTAATATGTTATTTGATATTCTATCATATTGCTTATCATAATTCATTTAATCACTTCCATGCTAATGGGCTTTTAGTTTCTAATCTACTGCTTTTGTAAATGTTGTAAGAACATTATACTATATCATAAGTAATGTAATACACCTCCTTATACTATCAACACAGTCCTACAAGTAAATGAATATAACCACAGAAATGTGTTGCCTTTGGAAAGTATGCATCAGGTTTTTCTTTCCATGAACAGTAGGAGAAACTATACTTGCTTCAACAACTGTAAGCGGTTTCACAAAAACAAATCAAAATTTCAGTTCCACTGATGAAAAAAATCTACTTTGTCATTTAATTTCCATTTTAGAAAAGGAGTAGACTGATTCACTTCATCTTTTCTAATGGTAGAGTTTTTATTAATGCTTTATATAATCAGCGTGCTGTATACTTACAGATATTTTTGTTTCTATTATTGAATACTTAAAAGCAGTATCTTCATCTGCATCTATCTATCTGTATCTATGTCTACGTCTGCATATCTATATCAATCTATATCATGTGTATGACATTTGGAGAAAACTAATGAATAATAAATACCCATGATTCCAAAATAGCCTTAAAAAACAACAGAAAAACGAGCCTTACTTTAAAGTCCTTGGTATGTTGCTTCCTTGTTACTTTTCTCCTCTCCCCATCCCAAAGGTAATTATTAACTTGAAATTTGTATGAATTGCTGCCTTGCTTTTTATAGCTTAAAAAATCTGCAAAATAAACACTATCAAACTTTGCATGCTTTGGCAGTTTGCATGTATGATAATATTGTATGTATATGTAATGTCTATGCAGTGATACCTTGGTCCTTGAATAGCTGCAACCTTGAACTTTACTCAAACAACAAAGTTCAAAGAAGAGAAATCTGCTCAGCGTCTATAGGTTGAACCAATAATCTGACTTGAGAAAAGCTCTAACAGCCAAGAGTGAGTAACATGTTGTGTTCCACGGCAGACTCAAAGGGGTGACCATGCTTCAGTGTAAATGCTGCTCTCACCCAGTAAACATATCATGTTTCTGTTAGTGCATTAAAACATTTGTCATAGTGCTTTGTTTTAAAGGTTCACTTGCATAAAATATCATAACCACGGCTGCAAAGAAAGTTATATCAGCAGTACAGTTAAGAGAACTGAAAATGATGATAGAATTAAAGAAATAAATCATTGTGAAATTTGTTAAAGTCTGGATACATGTTTCTAAGTGTAACATTTGGGCTTCAGAACAATTACTTGGGTCTCTATTATTTCTTATGGGAAAAGTATGTTTAGTTCTCAAACTTTTTGGTGTTCAAACATGGATTTGGAGAAAATTGAGTTAGACAAGTAGGATTTTGTTGTATTTCAGATTCACCTACAGTAATGCATGAAGCTATACACACTCACTTCTATCATTTTTTATTGTGTCGTTGGCAAATGCTTTATTATGGTTTGTGTCTGCATATCCCCCCAAAACCTCAGGCAGTGATGGGGGGGGCTTCTATTCTAGATTTTTGTTGATCCATTGCCCATGCTGGCCTTATGAGTGTGAGCGTTACACCTGCCCTAGGGTGGATAGTTTGCATATGTAAGGGAGAGAAAGAAACTACTTCCTGCTGCTCTTTGCTTTTGCTCTTGTTGCCTTTGCTGTCTTCCACCGCCATGAACTGTTGCCTCTGCCATGTGTCACTCTGACTTGGAGCCAGCCAAGTGTGGACTGAAACCTCCATAAACTGTGAGCTAAATAGACCTTTCCTTCCTTAATTCTGGGTGTCAGGTATTTTGTTTCAGCAACGAGAGAAAAGTAACCAAGACATGCTTATATTATTATAGTCTTATAAATAATGCTGCCAGCAAAGGCCATCCTTGTGGCTTTCATCTGGCAGACATGCCCTGACATTTTTTATTTATTTGGGTTTTTTTGTTTGTTTTTATGGAAATAATTAAAAGAGGAATTGCTGGGACATCCTTATATTCACATGCATGTCTTTATTCAGCCATATCAAATTACTTTTCAAACTGATTGCACTAATTTATAATTCTTTCAGCAGTGTATGAGAACTTCAGTTGCTCTCCATCTTTGGTATTTAATGGGTTGAGAGTACTTTATTGTGATTTCAACTTGTATATGTTGATGTAAGGAAGAAAATATATATTTTTTTCCACAGCTTCCATAGTTTATACTTGGGACAATCTTCTGTAACAAAAATCAGACTAAGAAGAGAAAAACAAACAGATTTATTAATGCCTGCAGCATATATCACAGGGTAGAAACACCAGTTTAAAAGTTATTCAAAGCAGTGGTTTAGAGTGTAGTTTATATATCATCTTCAACAAAGACCAAAAAATATGAGAAAAAAGGGCAAAGAAAAAGCAGTCCTAGATTTTTGTGGGTGGGACAATTGTGGGGAAAAAAGTCTTCTCCATTTTGCTCTGGTGCTATCTCTGAGGTCATAAAAGTTGTACAGGACAATTTTTAGCATGCCCTTGGGGGAGTTGTATAGAAAGACATTTTGTGTTTGTAAATCTCTGTCCTACTTTTAGGCAAATAAAGAGGGAAGATATATTAACTTACATATTACTTACATATTAACTACCTGTATCTCAACAATCTTTCCTTCACTGATTGTTCATGTTTTCTCTTCTGTGTTCATTTTCTTATTGGTTCATGTAAGATCTTTATATATTGTGAGTAATAGCTATTTGATATATTTTTGCAATATCTTATTCTAGTTTACATTTGTCTTTTTTATTTCTCTGTCTTTTTCTTTATGTGTCTTCTCTGAACAGAAGAATCTTGATTTTAAAATAGTGGAATCCCTTGATTTTTGTTGAATAGTTTGTACCTGGTTTATGGAAACTTTCTTTATATCAAGGCTATAAATTTTTTTATATCATCTTCTAAAAATGTTTGTTTTTAACCATTATGTGTAAGTCTTTAATCACTCTAAAAGTTGTTTTGTATATGGTTTGAGTAGGAGTCTGCTAAGAAATTTCCATATAGATGAACAGTTACTCCAGTATAATTTATTGTATAAACTCTCTCTTCTTAAAAATTGATCTATGATTTCGTTCTGGCATTTTTTTGGATGCACACATACGTACATACACACCACACATGTGCCTATACTTTTAGGAGATGTGATTTATTCCTCCCATCTATTTGCTCATCCTTTTGTCAGTACTATAGAGTCTAGCTTTCTAACCTTATAATCAGTCTTGTAGGACAAATTGCAGGTTCTTGCCTGGAACTTTTAAATTCTTCTGTAGTACTTTATAAGTCACCTTATCAAGTTTAAAAAATACTCAAAGTGAAGAAAACCTGTAAGTATTTAGATTAGAATTTCTTGAAAATTTTTTAGGAAAAAAATGACTAATAATATCTTTTTAGCTGCTGATATGGCTTGTATCTAGGTGTCACCCCAAAGCACTCATAGGTAGGGCATTTTGGAGCTGGCTGGAGCTAGGGTGTGTGATACTGAGATTAAGGGTGTGTGATACAACGCTAAATTAGTCCGCTGATTAGAATTAACATTGTTCTAGGTGACAGCACAAAAGGCTGCTACCCTTGATGGGATAAAAGGGAAAGGCAGCTATTGATTCCGCTGCTGCTGCTTATTCCCTTCTGCCTGTCACACCATAATCTCTTTCTCCTCTGTAATGTCCCTCTGTCATACCACCCTGCCTTGGAACCAGCCAACTATTGACTGAAACCCCTACAAACTATGAGCTAAAATAAACCTTTACTCTTTAACTTGGAGGTATCAGGTACTTTTTTCAGACTCAAGAAAAGTAACAGACATTTGCCTACTTTTCTAACTTTTCCAACTTTTATGTAAGGTCTTAAGATTTATTCTTATACCCTCTTGATTCAGCTTTGGTAATTAATATATACTGAAGAATCTGTCTATTTCTTCTGTCTTTTCCACCCTATGAGAGTAAGGCTTAGGAAGTAGGTATTGAAGATCTGAGTTCGTATAGGAGCTTTAGTTTTCATTCCTTATTGCATGAATTTGAGTTTTTTCTTTCCTCTTTTGATAAAGTTGGCTATGTGTTTATTAATTTTATTTATCCTTTCAAAAAATCAACTCTTCATTTCATTAATTCTTTGTGTTGTTTTCTTAGTCTCCATTGCATTAATTTCTTCTCGGATCTTTATAATTTTTTCCCTTCTTTGTGCTTTGTGCTTGAGTTGTTCTTTTTCTAGAAGCCTGAGGTGCAGCAGTAGGTTATTTATTTGTGCTCATTCTGTTTTCCTGGTGTGAAAATTCACCACCATAAATTTCCCTCTGCTTTCATTGCATCCCATAGGTTCCAATAAGTTGTGTCTGCATTTTCATTTGATTGTAAATATTGTTTAATTTCTTCTTTAATTTCATCATGACCCATTGGTTGTTTGGGCGAGTGTTATTTAATTTCCATGTGTTTATGGAATTTTTGTGATTTCTTCTGTCATTAATTTCCAATTTCATTGCACTACAGTCAGATAATATGCCTGAGATAATTTCAATTCTTTTTCATTTAGTTAAGCATGATCTATGGGCTAGAATGTGATCTATTTTAGAGAACATCCCACGTGCAGTTGATAAGAATGTGTATTCTGATTTTGCTGAGTGGAACACTATAAGTTCTGCTAAATCCATTTGTTCACGCATTTGGTTCAGTCCTAGTTTCTTTGCTTATTTTTGTCTAGTTGATCTATCTCTTTGTGCAATGGTGTGTTAAGGTCCCCATTATGATTGTGTCATTGCTTATCTTATTTTTTGTGCCTATTAATATTTGTCTTATATGGTTGGGTGCTGCTGTATTTGATGCATATATATTTATGACTGTTATCTCTTCCTCTTGCAGTTTTCCCCAGACAAGTATATAGTGACTTTCTTTATCTCTTTTGACCATTCTTGGCTTGAC
>PVLD010024146.1:0-25999 GCA_004027595.1 Dinomys branickii | reverse complement strand
GGTGTTTATTAAGGAGGATCGCTCCTTTGCTGCTCACCTGGTCGCCATCTTCCCGGAAGTCCTCTTGTTATATTCTTGATTCCTGAGTTGTTCCTTCTCAGAGCACATCAAGGTGGGTCAGGGAATTTCCAGAAGGTTTCTGCATAATGCAGTTTTGTAGGACTCAGTAGTCTCTTGGTGGTCCCTTTCAAGGATTCATCCTAGTGACTGGGCTGCCACAGAAACCATAATACCTGTGGCTCCTCCATTCTCATCCACCTGAACGGTGTCTTTGTAAAGGGTCCTTAGCATTTGCAACATTTTGAGTCACAAGCCAAAAATAAACCTGCCTTTTAGGTTATATGTGGTCATAAAATAGACTCCTAACATAGTTAAAGTTCATAAGACTGATTTGTAACCATGGCTGAGGGAACTTGATTGTATTACAAGAGTTTGAATTTAAATTCTTGGTAGAGATGGCTGGTTGTCTTCAGTAAATCTACTTAACCACACCCAGAACTATACTGATCCAATTAGGGGGCTTAAACCGATAACACACCCATGATTCAGTCACTCCCAAAAGCCCCACTTATGAGTGTGTGAGGCTTTGGTGATGGGCATCTAGATACAGGCCAGAACGCCTACTTCATCCTCTGTTTTAAATCGCAACTTCTAGGATTCTTTATCCTCGTTTATCTCCTGAGCACTTTTTACCATCCAACACACACACACACACACACACACACATTTAAACATTTTTATTCTGTTTCTGTCTCCTACCACAAGGTAGGTCTTTCTGGACAAGAATTTTCTGTTTTGTTCCTTCTTCTGTGCCCTTAGCTTCAGCAACACAGACCATTGCATCACACTCAAGGGTCATGGTTGAATGAGTGGATGGACTGAATAGGTAAGTCCTGAGGGAGGGAGTGGGGTTCCGAGACATGGACGAAGGATTTGTGTCACACAGGAGAAAAGACACCTGCTCCACTGAAACCAAGAGAAACCAGTTAGGAGGAGTGGGTGCAGCCATAGGGATCAGAAGTGCAATACCGCTTCCTTCTATTTTCTCTCTGAGACGGTGCCCTGTGTTGCAGAAGACGGCATGACATGTTTTCTGCTATTTGAATGATTAGATGGTGTCTAGCAGAGCATTGGGTTCATGTCTGGTTTCAAAAAACACTTAAAATATACCAATTATACGTTGGGAAGGCACCTTTAAGATGCAGTATGACTTACTGAGCAAGAATATTACTTTCCTTGAATAAAAAGTATCATTTTAACTTGCTAGACCCCACCATATTACTGTTAAGTAGTGATTACATATATTTACTTTGAGAACTCAAAGATGCAGCTTAAGTGGAACTATTCTATAAACTATAATGAAGACATACAAACTCTTAAAACTTTATTTTAGGGCTAAGGGTATAGCTCCGTGGTAGAACACTTGGCTAGCATGCACAAGGCCCTGGGTTTGATCACTGGTACCATTAAAAAACAATTTACAGAGCCCTTAAGATCTACAAATTGCTTAAATTAGTATAACCTATTATTAGCTGCATTTGAGTCCTTACAATCTAATGCTTTTAGCTAAACATGTCCAAATAATAATAATATAACGACAGTACCATACACTGCAATGGACTGTCTGTGTTCTACCAAATTTATGTGCTGTAAGTAATCTCCACTGTGGAGGTAGTGGGAGGTGGGCCCTTTGGGAGGGGAATCAAGTCATGAGGATGGATCCCACATGAATGGGAGGTGCCCTTATACCAGAGATGTCAGAGAACCCCTTACCCCTTCCATGTGAGGACCCAGTAAAGACTACGGGCCAGGAAGTAAGCATCTTGTCTGATGGAACACTGACCCTGGGCCTTTCAACTCCCACAACTGTGAGATACAAATGTCTGTTGTTTAAGGGCCATCCAGTCTATGATATTTTAGTTAGAGCAGCTTGCATGGACTAAAACATGTTCATATACAACCCAGTCTTCCATCTTAACACATGTGCTGTTTCAGTATGTTCTTGGTACTGTGTTCTTGGTACTTTCTATTGTGTGTCCATTTGTAGCTGCAGTAATAAAGTTTTGGACTTAAAATTTTTTCAGCCCAGTTTTACAATTAGATTATTGAATTGTCTTAAATTGAAAGGACTATCATTTAAGCCTGCATTTTAGATGCATAATTGAATTCTAGGTTCATGTAACTTAGTTCTTAAAATACAGTTTGAGGATTTGGGGAGGGTCTCTGATGACAGTTTCAGGGTTCTAAAATTTTAATACTTTTAATAGTGTACTATCTGTTGTCCTTAGTTCATTCTTTCACTCCTCTACACTACAGAGTCCTAGATCTTTTCATGGAGACAGGGTCTCACTGTGTAGTGCAGTCTGGCCTTTGAACTCACTGTGGAGCCCAGGCTAGCCTTGAACTCACAGTGACCCTCCTGCTTCAGCCTCCCAGCTGCTAGAATTATAAGCATGTGTCACCACACCTGGCTTCCTAGGTCCTTTTGAATTCTTTGATATCCCAACAGATTAAATACAAAAGCATATATGAGAAACTAGCTATCTTTTATTAAGCCAGGCATTATGAGAGATGTTAGAGAACTCCTATGTGTGAAAACTTAGATAATTCCACACTTACAAAATCAATATTGCTTTGGAAATGAGTTACTTTTCCTAAGACATGCTATTTATATTAACCTATAGTTGGTTCATTCCTGTTTTGATATAAATAAATACGTTTAAAATTTTCTCAGTTTCAATCTCAAGTTCCATAGATATGAACAGATATTAAGACAAAAGAGAAAAAGCTACTTCAGGTCCTCAATAATGCCATCTTGAGACCAAGAAGATTGACACTGCTGTAGTCCTACTAAATATAAGTCCTGTGGTAGACTGGGTCCAATACTTATCTGCTCAGCCAGAACATAAACTCTCAAGCTACTCTCAGTGGTTGAGACGAACTTCCAGTTTGTTGCAAGGATGTCCAGCCAGGCCAAATCCAAATGCATTATTCTTCATTCTTTCGCATCCCAGGTCTGGGCCCATAGTTGTGTGGTCTGGAAATCTTGGGGGTTGGGAGTAAATGGATGGTCAGCTCCAGAGACCCCACAGCAGCTGTAATGGTGGTTGCGGTTAAGACCGCAACCTCTGCCCCTCCCAGTTCTCTGGTCCACTTCTGCTGTGCGTCGTTGTCATCGTTGTCCTCCACACTGGAGCTTCTGTGGTTCTCCTTCCTCCCAGACCCTGGTGCTTCCCACTGGCCTTGCCCATGTTCACAGGGTAGTACTTGGCTCAACCTCATCACCCTGGTACTGCATGATCAGTACTTCTACTCCTGTCCATTGCACTCTCACATGACCTCCCCAGCTGTGAGCTGTGGAACATCTGAAGTTCCCTAGGAATACTCGGTCTGCTCCAACCTTCCAAGCACCACAGCCACTACAGACTGAAGAGGGGGGAGAACTGGGCCTGGGCCTGAACTGCGTGTGAGGTAGCTGGAAGATGCTCTCTCCAGTGGCCACAGGAAAGGGACGGTTTGTACCAGGTGGTGCAGTGCCATGGTAATGGAGAAGGTCATGGCTTCCCTACATGGCTCTGAGACCAGAGAATTGTCCCTGCATGGGGTGGCAGGTCCTTGGCCTATGTAGGATCAAGCCACCCTCAGGTACCACAAGTCCCTGGGCCCCTGTGAACACTGGGCAGATGAAGAGGGGGCTGTCATCAGAACCCAGTCTGAAAAAGGGTCTCAGAGGCCCAGAGAAGGTCGAGAGGGGACATGTGTAGATGTGTGATCTGTCTTTCATGTTGTAGAAAGAAACATCTCCAGCTTCATAGTCCAGGAAAACAGCCACGCGGCAAAGGCGCTCCTTCATGGGAAGTATTTTCTCAGGGGAGGACAGGGCCCGATATTGGTTTCCAAACATTTCCAGGGTCCAGAAGCCATTCTGGGGAAGCAGCAGGGCCTCCCCTTTCCTCTCAGCACTGTCTCTACAGACCCCGACGGCCCACACCATCACGTTATCCACCTTGACCTCCCAGTAGTGTCTCCCTGAGGAGAAGCTCTCCCGGCCCAGAACACAGGGCCGGCAGTCGAACCTCTCTGGATTGTCAGGCAGGCTCTGCCGGGAGGGGCCCCGGCGCACACTTCTTCCATCCTCTGAGAGGAAGAGCTCTGGATGAGCTGTGTCTGGGTCCAGGACCACATCAGCTGCAGTAAAAGTCTCAGGTTTAGTGCAGTGGTATGAGCCCTGGTCCCCAGAAAGCACACAGGGAGTTCTCCATGTGGTGGTTTTTCCGTGAAGACCCTTTGATCCCAGACAGTTCAGAGACTGGGAATTGTTGAGGCTGCACTTCTGTCTCTCTGTGGTAATTGAACATTGAGGCTCTCAGGAATCAACAGAGGTTATCAAATGAGCCAGTGTTAATGGTTCCTACTTTTGCAGCATTCTCAGCTCCCTTGTGTACATATGGTACAGCATATGATCTCTGGGTCTTTCTCTGGTGAGAAACCATCCAGCTTGTCTTACATGAGCAAAGAGGCTTTTACCCCCTGCTCTCTGCAACTGTGAATCAGTTAAGGAATTAAGTGGGTTACATGGTGTTCTGGGTAGCACAGGGTCTCCTCAGCCAGGTGATAACTCAGTTAAATGACTGACAAAAGGTAAAGAAGGACAGATGTCCCCAAAAGCCAACCTGCTACTCAAGAGGTATGTGAGACAAATCTGTGTGTGGGGAAATATTTCCATCCAGTTTTACTTTAATAACATGGGTTGAAGCCTGTAGGGATGTCCTCTCTGGGAACAGAATATGCTTCAGGTTCCTCTCTCCCATGTGCACTTAATACTGCTCACTTGGGTTTTTTTCTGTGTGTGTGTGTGTGTGTTGTTGTTGTTGCTGTTTTTGAGACAAGACAAGGTCTTCCTTTGTAGTTCAGGCTGGCCTTGAACTCAGTATGTATGCCAGGCTGGCCTCAAACTTGTGGTGGTCCTCCTGCCTCAGCCTACTACTTTTCTTACTCTGATATAATGATTTCTTCCTTTCTCCCTGGGTGACACATCTGATTGTCACAACTTGGCATGGTTTCCCAGGTCACTTATGACAATGTTAAAATTCCTTTAAAGAAGAAAACCCCACATGGCATGGTATTAGTGAAACATGTATTCTTTGCTGCTTTGGGCAGATGGTGACAAATTATAAAATGCAAGCTGGTCCTTAGGAGTAGGCAGATGGATTATGTGTCTCCCTTTTGCATGCTTGGTGTTCCACAAAGACTGTTTGTGGAGTACCAGTGCTCCCCTGGGAGCAGGAAGGCATTTTGGGGTAGCAAACTATATATCCTTAAGTCACACTTGGAGAAACTTACTGTCTCCTTCCTGCCTCCCATGACTCTTCAATTGGGCAGAGCCTACACCACCTTCTAGGTTATACCTAGCTGAGGTACTATTGTCTTCTTTCAAATTAACCCAGAACTGAAGAGCAACAACTACTGAAATGTAACTCTAGAGGAGGTCTGCTCTGTAACAAAGAACTCTGGTGTCATAGTTTGGGTCTAGATGACCCCCCAGAGCCTCATGTAGTCATGGGGTGGGCTTCAAGAGTTGTTGATTGCTTCATGGTCCAATGCTGGGATTATAGGTGTGAGTGTTGCACCCACCAGGCAGGCATCCTGCATATAACACGAGGGAGGAAAAGAGGCTTGCTGTCTAGCTTCTCCCTTTTTGCTCTTGTTGTTTTTGCTGTTTTCTACCACCATGGACTGTTGCCCTCTGCTATGTGCCACTCTGCCTTGGAGCCAGCCACATATAGCCTGAAACCTCCACAAACTGTGAGCTAAATAAACCTTTCCCTCTTTAATTTGGGTGTTGGATATTTTGTCTCAGCAATGAGAGAAAAGTAACCAACACATCTGGTAATCATGGTAAACTTATTGTAAAAGAAAAAAAAGGAAAGAATTGTAGCAAGTAAATTGTAAGGCTGATTAAAAACTGTGGAGGACCTGGGATATAGCTCAGTGGCATAAGTGCCTGCCCGGAAAGCACCAGGTCCTGAGTTCAATTCCTGGTACTAAAAAAAAAAAAAGCTGTGGAGATTCCCTGTGGAGAACAACTCACATCCCCCTGACCCCTGTCCCCCAGCCCTGGCCTCCTGTTCATCTCCTCTAGATGGCTGGCAGCAGAGAGAAAGCTCAGGATCTGAGGGAATGGCAGAGGCACTCACCAGCATGTACGAGGGTTCTTCTCCATCCTGCAAGTGACAGGCAGGTGAATGTCATGAGACAATGACTACCCATGCAGAGCACAAATTGTACATGAAATAGTGCAGAAAAGGCTAAACTTACTTAGTTCTTCTTGAAGTTGCTCTGGAAAAGAAACAAAGTAAAGTCCTTAGCAGAAGGAAGAGAATTTGGATTCCTATTAAATGATATAAGGATTGGCCCTTTGTCTAACATCAACTTCTTTATCTCTCCCATACAGGAACCAGAAATGATATACAATCGGGTGGCTGGATAGTATCAGTACTTTTTTAGGTTTGCTTTTGTCAAATAGTCCAGTGCCTAAGGCCTGGACAGTGAATGAACTCAATCGTGAGTGAATGCTTGTAGTGCAGGGTGGAGGGAGGACAGCTCAGAGGGGTTATCTGAGAGGTGAGTTCCAATCTCTGCTGCTGCCTCTGGGAATTCCTCTCTCCTCCCCATGCTGCTGCCTGCCAGAACAGAGCTCTCCCCACGACTGCAAACTGTTCCCCCTACTCTTTTTTTTTTTTTTAGACAGGGTCTCACTTTGCAGTTCAGGCTGGACTTGAGCTCACTTTGTAGCCCAGGCTGGTCTCGAACTTGCAATGATCCTCCTGCCTCAGGCTCCCAAGTGCGGGGATTACAGGTGTGCTCCATGACGCCCAGCTGTTCCCCTACTCTTTTACCTTTTATTTGCTGTTTTTTCTCTTTTTCCACAGTTCTTGCCCTACTTTCTTACGTGCAATTTCTCTTTCTTCATGTTCACTATCTTTTTCCTCTGACACATTCTTTTTTCCCCTGTGGAGTTTCTTGATGAGAGAGATGATCCCAGACATGAGGAGAATCAGAATGGCTAGGCCAACAGCCAGAGCCACTGTCCAGGGAGACAGGCTGGGTGTGAAGGACTCTGAAAAGGAAACCAGCAAAGGGCCTCTCAGTGATAAACAGTATGCCCGCATTTGAAGCACCCTGTTGGGACCTGCTGTGTGGTTTCTTCCCCAGAAGCTCCACACTGGACAGAGAGAGGTGGGCTCAGCACTAGCAGAGTCCAGGAAACAGAAGAGTACAAACAGCAGAGTCACTGGGGTACTGTCAGTACGTGTCACACCAAATCACCACAACCACCACCCTGGTGTGAGCCATCATGCCTCTTCATCTAGAACATCCCGTTTCCTTCCTCCTTGTGCAGTGCTAGCCATGCACCTTCAGTTCTCCACGCAAAAGCCTGGCGTCATGGGAATATGTCACTAAACCTGCTCAAACACTTTGTTCATTCACACTGAAAGCCTAAGTCTGTTTCTGGCACGTGTTGCTACTCTGACATGGCCTCACTATCTCTGAAGTCCTTTCCTCTTGCTGCCTGTACTCACTCATTCCAGCCACACCAGCATCGCCTCCAGAGATTCTTGCAATTCCAGGCACAGCCCTGCATCAGACCCTTTGCACACAGGGCTTTGGTGATCCAGGTCCAACAATCTCCCAAGTATCTGATGCCTCATTCTCTCATTTGCTCCATTTCCATATTTAGAACAGACTCTCCCTTGACCAACCCGGTAATAATTGAAACATCCCAAGGAAGTGGGAAGTGGGATGTTTCACTCCCCCTTTACCTCCTTGTTTAATTTTTCCTAAATATTCATCATGGTCATCACATATAACATGCAGTTTAATTATTGAACCACTTTCAATAATCATCGCACATATTGCTCTCTGTCTCTGTAGAATGTAGCTGCTGTGAGTGCCTGGATTTTCCTATGTAGTGCCCAGTGATTAACCCCAGTTTCTTTTCTTTTTTTTAAACCCTCAGTTTCTAGATTAGTATTTTGAACATAGGTAGTGCTTATTACATATTCGTTGAATGAATTATGAGCATGTGTAGATACTCTGGAAATCCCCTAAGCAGGAAGACAGGCCTTCAGCAGATAGCATGAACAGGTGTAGCGACTCGGGATTATTCTTTTTTTTTTTTAGGATTATTAGTAATGTTTAAAATTTGTTGTAGTACCAGGATCTTATTACGGAAAAGAAGGTCAGATCTTCCCTCATAAAAGAGGCTCCTACTCATGTGTTTGGAGAGTACTTCATTTTCTCCTTCTGATAAGGGAACAGGCCTCAGCTCAACTGTGTCCAGTTGTTTAGGGCCCAGGCCCCTACCACCCCCACTTCCACAGGCTCCCCTCTGTTTGTTGAGGCTCCTACCTTCATGTGACAAGTCCCCAGAGGGCAGAAAACAAACCTGGGATGAAAATCACAGTTTCCAGCTCCTGGCCAAGCAGAGTGTTACTGATGGAACAGGTCATGTTCCTCACTGAGGAGTCTCTGATAATCACACTCATGGTGATTGTGAAGAGGCCATCTCTGTCCACAGTGCAGGCTTCCTCCACGGAGGGAGTGACCTCGCCATGGGGGTCCCTCCACACTGCGTGGGGCTCTGGATACCACCCTGCAGATGTGCACTCCAGCCCGAGGCCTCCGTCCTCGTAGCCCTTCATTTCAATGAGGGGCTTGGAGCCCAGGCCTGGGGAGGGAGAACAAGGGCCCAGGTAATCACTAAGGCAGTGCTGTCTCTCTTTTATCCTGTCTTATAAAGTCAGCTCTTAATGGTGCACCACACAGGGAAAAGGCAGCGAACCAGAAGCAGCACCCAGAGGAACTGAACACACACATTCCAAACATTCCTGCAGGACCCCTCTGGAAAAGAGGAGAACGGAAAGCAGGAGAGAGGGAGAAAGACGCAGGAAGGAGGAAAGACAAAGGGAAGGGAAAACTTTGAGTTTGGCACGACCAGGAGACCAATACGCCAAATAAACCTGAGCTTTCTGAGAGCTAAGGAAGGTCCTGACTCTGCCCTCCACCTGCCCATCACAGCACCACCACCACTGTCTTCTGTAAAGTCTTGTTTTTTGGTTCATTCTGCCACAGACTTTTCTCACCTCCAAGTGGTCCAACCGGAAACAGGCATGCACAGGACTGCACCTTCTGCTCCTGGCACTTCTCAGGGGCCTTGGCCTCCTGAGGTTCTAAGCACATAAACATGCTAGGCTGCCACGATCATAAGAAGCTTTTTGACCTCAACTCACTGTGCTTCTCTTCTCATTCAGAGCTCCCTGTCACAGTTTCCTTCTCCTGGCCAAGGGTAATACAGAAAACCATGCAGAGCTATTCAGCGTAGGGGTGGCTGCTTTTAGGAGTGAACATAAAGCAATCATGCAGACCTTTAGCCCATTTCAGAGATGTTCACCTACTAGCTGCTCAGTCCATTAGGTGATTTTTGTATGGTGCCTCCTACGTGACACAATGGTCTCCTACTGGAAAGGCCTGAATGTACCTGAGATACTTCAAGCACCAATCTCATCTCCCCAATTTATGTCATCAGAAAAATTCTGTGAATCCAGACTCCTCTTTACTGTATTCTACCATTAAAAGAGTCTTCAGTTAAAAAGAATACTACAGGAGGCTGAGGCAAGAATAGCACCAGTTCAAGGACAGTCTGGGCAACTTGGTGAGACCCTGTCTCCAAAAGGGGAGGTGAGGATGTAACTCAGGGCTGGAGGACTTGCTTATATGCATGAAGTCCTGGGTTTAATACCCAGGGTTGCAAAGAAAAACATTAAGGTTAACATGGTGAATTTAATGTTAGATGTTTCTTATTCCAATAAACAATAACAACAATAAAAGAAAATCCTGGGTGTGTAAATAAGCTCCATGTGCGTGGTCCTGGGCTATTTCTAACCATGAGCCTCATGTCTAGTGATCATCCAGACTTTTAGGGAGTAGTTCCTTTGTTAAGTTTGTCCAACAAATTGTACTACATTCAGAAAGTTAAAACACTCAAGTCCAGTGCTTCCTGCCCAATTTATTTTTTTCCAAGGTAGGAGGAATTAGCTGTACATTTGAAGACTTACACTTAAACCTGAAGAAGACTTAAAATAACTTGGCAAATTGGAAAAAAAATGCTAAAGAACATTCTGTGGGGTTCAATAAGCATGAGACAGTAGCCAATGAACCCAGCAAAGAATAAAATCAAGTGGGGAAAAACAAATAAAAACAAATCCTATAGAGACCTAATTTAGAGTAGAGGAAAAAAAGGGCCAGGGATACAGTTCAGTGGCACAAGTGCCTGCCTGGCAAGCGCAAGGTCCTGAGTTCGATTCCCAGTAAAAAAAAAAAAAAGAAAACCAGAGTAGGGCAGGCCCAGCAAAGATGATTACAGGGAGAGAGGAGAGCTCCTGGTACACAGAGCCATCCTCACTGAGGCAGTATGCAGGCAGCCGCAAACCTTCCCTCCATGGTATTTTGGCTTCATCAGAAACACGACTCCTTGTGAGTAGGGAAGATGAGGCCTCCTACCAGTCAATGATTGAAGGCCCTGAAGGCCCAGGAGCAAGCCACACTGTCCCCGGACCTCATCCCTCACTGGTCTGATGGCCTGAAATGTCCCCATGAGTTCAGTTTCTTACAGTCCTCAAGCATTTCTTTTCAAGCATAATCATTGTATACTGACCCCAGGGAATGAAGTCCTTTCTTAAATCTATTGTTAATACGTTCCTAGAAATCCCATTTTCATTGCTATTTCTGTTCTGAAACTCGCCAAATTGTTCCTGGTAGAATTTTCACTTGGTTTCTCTGTTGAATCATCAAGCTCAGGGCACAAGTTTTCTCTACTTATTGAAATGATCTAGTTACACATCAGCCATTGTCAATCAGTATTTGGAGAAAAGGAAAAGAACAATTAACATTTATTGATAAATGAGGTATCTATACACTGTAGTCCTCTGGGCGGTCCTTTTTTCCTCTAGGTGTTCTAGTGCAGTCACTGAAGTGCTTTCTCTCCCTCTCAAAAGTGGCTGGTTTCAGTAATAAAGGAGGCCTAGGAATTACCTTCAGGAATTCTTGTTCCCCCTGCTGAAGGCCATGGCTAAGTTCTGTGTGCCTCTCAAGAAACAATGCCATAGCCTAGCAGAGAAAACTTCCTCATGGAGCCCCTGGGCAAGGGGAAGCCACTTTCCTTGCGTAGAGGTATTGCAACAAAATTGGCTGGTTTACAATTGCCCAGGGTTAGGATATAAACTTTCCCTAAAAGTCACACTGGGAAGAGGCAACAGAGCAAAATGAAGCAACTTGCCTGCCACCCTGACATGTATGACGGCCTCATCGTAGGACCTGCCCTCCTGGAAGTAACAACAGTACTTGGCATTCTCACGTACTGTGACTCTGTGGATCACCACCGCCACCTTCCCCTGGCCGATGTCTTTGCTCACGAAGGTGGTTCTTCCTTGGTACTCCTCCATCTGCTCCTCTCTCCTCTCTCTCCTGCCCTTATACACAAGCACTGCAGAGGAGAACTGAGATCGAAACCACCGCACCTCCATGTCTTCAGCATTTTTCTCAGGTGACAGGTGGCAGGGTAATGTGATGTTTTCTCCCACCATGGCCAAGATTGGACCAGCGGGCCCCACAACAGTAAACTGAGCTGTTCAACAAAAGAAGGAGAATCAAACAGGGACTCGAGCCATGAAATATCTAAGGTGTCAGTAACTGGACACTCCAGGGAATAGACAAATTCTACCCAAGCAACCCAGGCTTCCTGGACTGAGGATTCCGAGGACCAGGAGCCTTAGCTGTGGACAGCACTTGGGAAGCCTTTCCTGTGGTGTTACTGATGTTCCACGGACAGAATCTCAGCACCCTTGTGCTCTCACAGCTCCTCCCCCACTCCCGGGTCCAGCCTAGGGCCTGCGTGGAGGATAAACTCGAACTGTCTCGCCCGGTACTCAACAGCTAGTTTCAGTGAAAATTAATTATAAATGTAAAATACATGACTTTGAAGGGTTAGAGTCTTAAAATGTTAAATAGTTCATTGGCACTATTTTGCATTAAGTAAGCACTTATATAAAGATGATGCTCAGTTATTAAGGATTAAACAAAACATATTACTAAACTTTATTTCACCTGGTTTTCAAAAAATTGTTTAAAATGTTAGGACTTGAAAATTTGCAAGGGTATATGCAACCCTTGTACATTTCTTTTGGACGTAGCTGGTATAAACTCAGCGAGTATGTTCATAAAGAATCAGTTGCAACAGAAGCCAGTCCCTGCAGCTCCTCTTTTTGTAGACTGCAAGCTGATGTCGCTTTCTGAGGAGGGGGCAGAACAAATGTCCCACTGTCCTACCAGAGACCTGCACAAGCAGGCTGAGGAGGGGAAGAAGCAGGGAGGTTGCCAGGCTGAAGTGCAGAGAAGCCAGGACCCCCATAAGCATCCAGCACGGAGTCACCAGGGTGGGCAGGGACCAAGCCTGCAGGGGAGAGTGGTACAAGTCAGGCAAGTGGACAGGGCCTCTGTGTTTGCATCATGGTCAAGATTTCTCATGACCATGTGGATCTCACAAGCATGCCAACTCTGTCCTGGGCAGACACCCCCCAGCCCCAGGTCAGGCACCCCTTGGATGGGAGGGTGAGGAACGTGCCTCTAGAGAAAGCCACAGGCTGGCCCCAGACAGGTGAGTCTCTGTCCGCTTTAGTTCACCCCCTCTTCAGAGTCTGGTTTCTCAGCTGTCACTGGATACTCTGCATACCTGCCTTCCTATCCAGCCAGCCCCAGGCTGCTCCACTCATGAGATGAGGAATGAGGTGTCTCCCCTATCCAGGAACCCCACTTTTTTTCACACCCACCACCCCCTGGTCCTGTGGCATTTCCCTTCCTTTTCTTACCTTCTGCAGTTTCCTACCTTTCACTTCTTCTCTGACCCTTAGATGAAGATTTTATGACTTCTGCTCTTCTCTCTCACCTGCGCAAGGACACAGCACCAGAACCTGTTTGCTTCAAAAGATGTTCAAGAGCTTCCCTTGGCCTCTACTCAGCTGCAGTGTACAGAGATTCAAATCCTGGGCCTCACACCCAGTCCATTCCTCCTCCACTAAGTCCCAAGATTCTCCACGAGTGATTCTGAGCCCAGCACTGGCTGAATGAAGATCAGCAGCCAATGGTGTCTCCAGCCTGCCCATCACTAGTTACTGGGTAGATTACACAAAAACAGTTCAAGGGGGGAAAATAGCGCAGTATCCATGAACCAATAAGTCATTTCCTAACTTTTAATTTTCTTCTTATTCAGAAGCAAGGTACTAGCTGGGTGTGGTGGTGCATTTGGGAAACTGAGACAGGAGGATCATTGCAAGTTTGAGATCTGCCAGCCTGGGCTATAAAGTGAGCTGAAGGCCAGTGTGAATTGCACAGCAAGACCCTGTCTCAAAAACAAAAACAAAAAAACAAAACAAAAAACCCCAAAGAGATGCAAGGTACCACACTGCTGGGGTGTGGTAAACAGGTATCTGGGATCAAGCACTGGAGTGTAAGAATAGAAGATTTACAGTATTTGTGAGGGAAAAAGCAGATGCCAGAAACAAGGTGCCTTGGAAAGAGGGTAAGGGGTCCAAAAGTTAATGTAAAGCTTATGAGGCTTTTCACGAGACTTTAAAAACTGTTTAAAGCAAGGCATGGTGGCATGTCTGTAACTGCAGGACTTACAGAGGCTGAGGGGGCAGGGTCACACGTCCAAACTCAGCTTGGGCAATTAGAAAGACCTTATCATGAAATAGAGAGCTGGACACACAGACAGACAAGTCAACAGACAGGGCTAGGGACATGGCTCATAGTAAAGAACTCAATATAAAATATATGAGAAGAAAGCTCCGAAACAAAATTTAGACATAGAAGGAATGTTGGAATCATCAGACCATAGAATTAAAGGAGGCCCATAAGAAAAATGTGCTGAGTGTCCAGCAGGCATAATGACAAATATGTATGAACAGTTAGGCAATTGCAAGCAGAAATAATAACATTCTAAGTATCAAAAGGAAACACAAGAAATAAACCATACTTCAAAAGAAATGAAAGGCCAGGTGTAGTGGTTCATGCCTGTAATCCCAGCTCTCAGGAGGCAGATGCAGGAGAACTGTGAGTTTGAGGCCCGTCTGGGTACCCAGTAAGTTAAAGGTCAGAACTACATAGGGAGACCCTGTCTCAAAAAAATGAAGAAGATTTTAAGGACTCACGACATCACTGCAATGTGTGAGGAAACAAGCATTGATTGTCTTACTTTCTTGGTGCTGAGACACAGTACCTGACACAGCTGAGAGGAGAGGTTTAATTTGACTCCCAGCTTGTAGATGTTTCAGTCTAGAGTAAGCTCTAGGGCGGAAGCAGCATGGTGCAAGTCCTGCTAGTTTGGAAAGCTGCACAGCCCATGGGGGTCGGAAAGCATACAGGGAAAGGAAGGAAACATGAATAGCAGTCACGCTACTGTTGACCTGTATCTTTTTTTTTTTTAGCAGTGTAAAAGTTTATTTGAAAATTGTGGGGTAAACAGGTATGGGAGAAACAAGCTCTGCAGATTGAATTTGGACTGAACAAAGACAAAGGGTGAAAGCAAAAATAAAAGCACACATCATGTTGAGATGTGGCACGGGCCACCACGCAAACTCATGCATGATGAGCTAACCTGCATCTTCCAACCAGCACTTACCTCACAAAGCCAAGCCAGCTGGAGTGATCTAATGATCCACTCTCCTCTCGTAAACTCTGTGTTTCAGCTCATGAGGTACTAGCCCCCAAAAGATTCGTGTGAATCTCTTTCAGCAAAATGAATTTAGTCCACCTCCATGAGTTGCCAAAGGCTTAACAGGATCTTTTGGTTGAAAAGATCACAACCTAAGTCCCCTCTGAGACCCACAGTAAACTCTTAGCTATTAGCCCCTGTAAAGCTAAAAAAGAAAATTAAACATTGTTGATAATTCAATGGTGTAGCACATATATTCCCATTTTTTAAAAAAAAGAATAATATAGGGATAGAAACAAATTGGAAAAAAGTAAGCCTGAAAGACCCAGGGCAAACACTAAAGTCTATAGCTTCACGCCTAGCACCACAGGCAAGATCTTTTGAGATGGGACTCAAAGGGCTTTGGCAGAGCCGCTGCTGAAGTATTGTGGGTAATTTAGCCCTTGTGCTTTCTCCTATTTCTCGAGCCAGGTTTGCTCACTCCTTGTAGCTTTCCTCACACAGTCCATATTTCTGGCCTCTTCAAATTTTTGAGGTCTCCACTGTGCTTTCAAGTTCACACTCACAGCTTTACACACTACCCTCTCATGGGCACACTGCCAGGCCTCCCAGACCTTCTTCCAAAATCTCAGTGGAACCTTCCATGTCCACTAACTCTTGCATTCTACATACTCATAAAACCAGGACCCCATGGATAATACCAACATATGCCACTGGCTCCAACAGTACCCACGCCCTTTGGCATCATGGTTGCACAGGCCTCCAATTGCCTGGATGGCTGAATGGAGCAACCTGAATCACAGGGAATTCAATATCCTTGCAGCTCTTCCCCAGTACAGTAGCCCGGGCCTCTCATCTCAGACTAAAGTTTTTTACTTTGCAGGTAGCATGGTGGGATATTGCTATTTCCTCTGATGTCCTCAGGATGTTTCTACTGTCATGTAAAATACATGGCTTACTTTTTTAAGATTTGTTTTGTTTTGAGGCAGTGTCTTGCTATGTAGTTCTGGCTGGCCTTGAACCCACTGAGTCCAGAATGGCATTGAATTTGTGGCAATTCTCCTGTGTCAACCTTCCAACATGCTGGGATTACAGGTGGAGACCACCATTCCTGGGTGTGGCTGCTTGTTAACATGAGTATTTTCAGCACCCAAGTTCTCCTTTGCCAAAGGTTTATAACCCCTAACTTTTTAGGAGCGTCCTTCCTGGGGTACACAAAAACTTTAAAAATTACTCAGGCATGCAATTTCCTTTTGATTCTCAGTGTAGAGCTGGCTAAAGCTCCCCAATAACACCCATGGCACAGCCTGGATATTGTATAGCTGTGAAATTTCCTTCTCCAGATTAATTAGTTCACCACCATTAATCTCAGTATTCAACAAAGTCCGAGGACATGAGCAAACGGTATGCAAAATTTCTACCAGGATAGGGGTAGGGATATAGCTCAGCAGCATGGCACCTGCCTGGCAAGCATGAGGTCCTGAGTTTGAATCCTGATACCAAAGAAAAAAATTTTACCAGAATATAACACACATGACCTAAAATCCAACCTCCAATGCAGTTCTTGTTTCCAATTGAAAGCTCCGGGGCCTGGTCTTTACCGGCTGCATTATTGTCAACATTCTGGTTCTGAGCTTGGACCAGACTCTCCATCCAAGCTCAGTTTACAGCAGTGCTTCTCTAGCCTGTACCCCCAAATCCCTCCAAACTCCTGCAAACCAGTTCCAAAGGCTTTTGAACACATATTCAGTCAGTACTACAGATTACCCCAGTATTTTGGTAGAAAATTTCCCTTAGTCACATTCTCATCGATGAGACACAATATCCAGCACTCACAACTGAAAAGGGAAAGGTTTAGTTTGATTCAGTCTGTAGAGGTTTCAGGCCCTGACCCAGGTGGAAAGGCCTCCTGTGGGAAAAAGCTGCCCATCTCATAGCAGCCAGGAAGCAGAAAGCAGAGGGGAATTGGGAAGAGGGATAAACTTTACAAAAAAGCATAGTCATTGCCATCACCTTGACACCAATTCTGACTGGAAAGAATTTTGTGGTCTTTTTTCCTATGTGTCGCAATCTTGACTGTGGGCATCAACATGTATCTGAAGACAGCACTGTGCATTTGGAAAATGACCTTTTTCTTAAAATATAAAACAAGATGGTTTCTTTGAAGGTGGGAGAGAGGAAAAAGACAGAGAGATAGCGATGGGGGGGCGGGGAGCATTCAGAAGTGAAATACTCCCGGAAAGAGATACTTTTGCTATCCCTCAGTTCGTGTTTCATGAAATCTTCAGTATATGAAGATATCAAGGCATTTGTAGTATGAGGCCACGTAACATGTAGCATAATTTTAGTTTTTCAATGAAGACATTTCCCTTCCCTGTGGTCTCCACTCCTGTCATCTTTTCTACAGCTCCCAAACATTCATTTACTCTACAATCCTCACTGAGCCAGGAGCTTAGAGTGCTTTCAGTGAGAGGCTTGATTCAGTTCATAACATCTACAACTGCATTATATTTTGGGTTTTGATGACTCTCTATACAGATTTTCATACTTACTGCATTAATATACTTTAGCATCAACAATGTAGAAGGGTTCTCTTCTCCCAGTGCTCACCAGCCTTTGGTGTTATTTTTCACTTGTTAGTCCACACTGGAGTAAGATGGGATCCCGGTGTTGCTGGCATTTGCATTTCTCTAATTGCCAGAGCGTAGAATTTTCTTCATATATTTACTGGCCACTTTCTACTTCTTCTGGGAAGTGTCTATTCACTTTAATTGCCCATTTTTAATTGATTTTTCTTATTTTAGGAGGTCTAGTTTTTTGAAATTTTATGTATTCTAGACATTAGTCCTCTCAGATTCAGCAGGCAAAATTTTTCCCCATTCTGTAGGTTGTTTATTCACACAGAATAGCAGACTTGTAGGCACATTATAGTAAAATTTAGAAATCAATTGGAGGGCTGTGACCACAGGCTCCTACAGCCTCGGCAATAGCTAGTGTGTTAAATTCAGCTAGAAACCTTGACTGTCTGGTCCCAGCTGTTATCCACCAATTTGACAGGTCAAACTGACTGAGTTCCCTTTAATTAAGAAAATATGCCTTGACTCTAGCCTGCGTGAGGGCCGCGTCATGTTGGGGGAAAAACAGGCCGGGTCAAGGACACTTTTAACTCTGCTCGCACCATGTGCACACCCTTCCCTCCTTCCCCACATGATACAGTCCTCCCTGACAATGAGAGATGTAATTCTTGTATTCCATGTAACCAATCAGGAAATAACCTGTTATCAGTTTTGTACTTCTCACTTGCAAGTCATTGTTAGACTCCACTCAAACTGACTCTGGGCCGATGATTGGAAATCTCAGTTTTCCTTAGCTGGCCAGGGTTATGAATAAAACCTCTGCCTTCCGAACTCCTGGGTGCAAAGTGTCCTGCATTGGCCTCTTAGCTGCAACAAGGGCACACAGTGTATTAACTATGGTTATTCTCTATTTTGCTATAAAATTTTATTTTTTGAAGAAAGTAAGAGGGCTTTTTAATGTTTTATTAATATCTAGTTGTATTACATTAAAATAAAAAAGAAAGAAAATGGCAGTTGTTATGAAGAAAAAAACTGAAAACTCCATTGCACCTGCTAGTAAGAGACAGGAAGACATGTAAAGAAAGACAACCAGTGAGAATGCTGGTGTAAAACCCCTGGGTGATCGTTAAGCCCTAGACCGGGAAGCCGTCTTCTCTGGGTGCTTCAGCTGCACGCACCTGCACCCACACCTACACCTGCACCTGTACCCGCAACCAGACCAGATCTGAGGGTGGGGCCCTCCTCCTAAGAGTTTACCATCCTGGGAGAGAGGAACAGCGGGGCAGTTGGAGCTTTCCCGGGGCACGGTCCTCACTCTCTTCACCTGGAGTGTGACTTTGCTAGGGCTTTACCCACCTGGATACAGCGGCGTCCTCTCAGGACAGTGGAGTTCAGCTGGCTCTGGCTCTTCCTACCACTGCCCGCCCTGCTCTGTGGGCGGGGCCATGGTTGGGGCGCGCAGTGGAGCGCCCCTACACGTGCCAGGGCAGGTATATAAAGGCGTGGAGCTGACTCCCTCCTTGGCGGAGATCTTTGCCTACTCCGCTCCTTCCTTCTTTGACGCTGCTGGCCTGTACAAAGTTCCCCAGCATGGTTAGTGGCAGGGTCGCGGGGTGCTGGGGTGGGGTAGAGGATGCATTGGCAGGGGTGGTGAGACCTGCTGGCTGCAGATGGGACAGGTGGTGGCTCTTCACACCTCCTGCCCTCTCGGGTCCTTCTGGTTCCCAGCTGCCAGGCTGGGACAGGTGAGTTCACCTGACCCATCCGGCTTCAAGCTCGAAAGCAACCCTGGGCACTCTCCTCGGTGGAAGTGGAAAGCCTCTTGCTGAGAGGGCACCGGCCCCACAGGCCACCACCATGCCGAGAGCAGGGAGCCTTCACATTTATCCCTAGGACTTAGAGAAACTGAAGCCTCTTCCCGCATTTCTGCAAGTGGCCTCACCGTCCCCCTACCTTAGACACCACCCTGGAGGACCCGGTGAGTGAGTGCACTCACTTCCAGAGTGGGCCATCCATGCCCTGTGACTCCCTGCCGAGTCACCTGTGTACGGCTCTGAGCACTGCCGGTTGAGCCAATCCACCTGAGGACAAGGCAGGCTCCTCCTTTAAAGGAAAGAATTAACTGTCCCTGACTTATCCTACTTGTCCAGTGTTAACTTAGTAGGATATGTATAACTTAAAGCTTTCTACTTTGTGTTTGTTGTGTTTTGTTTTGAGGCAGGGTCTTACTCTGCGTTCAGGCTGGCCTTGAGCTCACTTTGTAGCCCAGGCTGGTCTGACTTGCAATGATCCTCCTGCCTCAGCCTCCTGAGAGCCAAGATTACAGGTGTGCTCCACCACGCCCAGCTAAAGCTTTCTACTTACAACCAGGTTTCGATACAAATGAATAAAAGGATATTTTCTTGCAAAATCAGAGTAAACTTGTACTAACAGTATGTTTTAGTTCAGTTTTGAAGAAGCACCAAGTTAGAGACAGGTGTGGTGGTGCTTGTATCCCAGCACTGGAGACACTGAGGCAGGATAATAACCAGAAGGCCAGTCTGGGCTACATAAGTGAGTTCAAAGACAGCCTTAACTATGTAGGGAGACCCTGTCTGAAAAGAAAAAAAAAATTGGGGCTGCAAGTGTAGTTCATTGATTGAGCACTTGCCTAAGATGGCAAGGCCCTGAGTTTGATCCCCAGCACAGCTGAAAAAAATTGCACCGGTTTGAGCAGTTTCTATATATCTTCCCAGAGGTACTGGAAACTAAGACAACAGCTATTGAGAGTCTATCTCAAGGTAATCATTTTAAACAAGTACCCTTGGATCTTGTGTGGCAAGAGTATCTTTTTGTTAAAGAATGCAGGGCACAGCCGATGGGAGTTTTCAGAGGCTGACCACAGTCACTGAAAGCATGTGTGCCTGCAGCAAATTGCTTTGACGCATTAGGCAAGACCCAAAAGACCTGGTGAAAGTGATTCAGAAACAGGGCTGTTCAAAGGGCAGGAGGGCAAAGCAGCACAGCTGTTTATAGGAAAGCACAGGCTCTGAGGGGATTTTCAGTGAGACAGTTGCTACACGTTCAATTACAGTGAGACTGCCTCCCCTGTGCCTTCCATCCTCCCGCCCCCTCCCCTGTGACCCGTGAGAGTGGAGGATAAACCCTAATGACTTAGTGTGGTGAACTTTAAGACTGTGTGGTGCGGTTACGGTGTTGAACTTGTGCTCTTCCCAGCCTCAGGCTCCCAGAGTGCTGCAATGACTTGCCCAGATAGACAAAGATGTTTTGAAAAGGTAAGATTTGTAACCCAGGTGTGGTGGTGCACAACTGTATCCCAGCACTGGGGATGCTGAGGCAGGAGGAGCCTGTGAGTATAAGGCCAAATCCCAAGGAAAAAGAAAAGAGATTGTTGGCTTGGGTTTTTGGGGCATTTTAAGATGGGGTCTTGATACATGTTTATGTTGGCCTTGAACTGATGATCTTCCTGCCTGAGCCTCCCAAGGGCTTGAATTCCTGGCACGCACCACCACGTGTGGCTGAGATTTCTGTGAAGCAGGTGGTTCGTGACTCTCCTCAGATACAGTACTGTGTTTGCTTGGCCTCAGCCTGGCTCCATCATGAACAGAAGGCTGGTCCTTGCCAGTTTCTGTGGTTGTAGTTTCCCGAGTCCAGGTAAAGATAAACCTGAGGCAACAGTAAATAGGAAAGGACTCTCCAGGACAAACAGCTTCTGTTCTCCACAACCTGAGAGCAGGGCCAATAGTCACAGGAAGTCCTGAGTTGTGAATCTAGTCAGGAACCTTGATTCTTTTATGGGAAGCATATGTGGGAAGGTGATGATCATTAGTCAAAGGTGGTAAGCAATGGTCATGAAACTAGGAGCTTCAAGAATGGAGCTGTTGTTCACTTTTCATGTTTTATTTGTTTAGTCGGGGCTTTCACTATGCTGTGCAGCCCAGGCAGGGTTTGGACTTGTGGTCCTCCAGCTTCAGATTCTCCAGCATTTTGGATTACAGGAATGTGCCATAACACCTGGCAAAATGTTCTTGAATTGGTTTCTTTCTTTTAAAAACTCAAAACCTAGCTGGGTATGATGACACAGGCCTGAGGCAGGAGGATCTCTGAGAATTTGAGGCCAGCCTGGACTGCACAATAAGACCCTGCCTCAAAAAACACAGAATAGAAAAGGTGTGGTGATGCCTGCCTGTAATCCTAGTGCTCAAGAGGCTGAGCCAGGAAGACTGTGAATTGGAGGCCAGCTTGAGCTACATACTGAGCTCAAAGCCTACCTAGCAAGATCCTCTCTCAAAAACAACTTGAAACTACTATTTGGGGAAAATAATGATAGTTATGGAAGTTTTTTAAAGTTCCTGGGTTTTTTTTTCTTCCTGTGCTGGGATTTGAACCCAGGGACTTGCGCATGCTAGGCAAGGGACTCTAGTGCTGCGCCTCAAACAGTGATCTTCTTGCCTCAGTTTCTAAGGAGCTAAGTTAATGTGACCATGTTCAGAAATGAAAGGAAAACAAGTATTTTCTTACACCTGTTATATCCTTGCAATCCTAGAATTTCAAGAATTCTACTGTAGCCAAGCATGACAGTACACACCTGTAATCCCAGCTGCTCCGGAGGCTAAGGCAGGAGGATCACAAATGCAAACCCAGCCTCAGCGGCTTAGTGGGCTCTGAGACCCTGTCTCAAAAAAGAAAAACCACTGAGGATAAAGCTCAGTATAGTATCTGGATTCAGTGCCCCCTACTAGAGAGGAGAATCTACAGTGCAGGAGATCAGTGTGCATTCTTCTAGGAAGCAGCTTTTCTTAAACTACTACAGTTAATCTTGGTAATTCTCCTCACCTTTATTAACATGCCATCCCTCCTAGGTGTGATGGTGGCCAGAAATGGTGACACATGCCTGTAATTCCATCACTCAGAGGCTGAGGTAGGAGGATCACTGTGAATTTGAGGCCAGCTTGAGCTACATAGTGAGTTCAAGGCCAGTCTGAACTACGTAGAAAGACCCTGTCTTAAAAAACAAACAAACAAAAAAAAAGTGGAGGAAAAGTGTTCTTCCTAAATATTAGATTCTTCAAAATAGATTCTTTCACTGGGTAAAAAGGATGCTCTGACCACACTTTTTAAAATACAGCTAACTGCTGCTTGTCTAGCATTTTCCCCATGAGTCATGGCTAGTGTCACTGGTTTAAACTGGTTATCAAGGGGAAAGGAGGAAGCTCTTGTAAAGTATAGGATTAAAGAGGTACCAGAATGTATTCAGGAATTACACAATCACACAAAGAATGAATGGGCCCTGGAAGGGAGAATTTTATATTCGTTTAAGGAGTCAGCAGGCATGTTTCCTAGGAGCTGGGGGAAGTTGGAATTGTGTTGCTAATAAGACAGCTTGTGCCATTCTAAACTGTAGAAACCTGAACTTGATGTAGGGCTACAAAGCAAGGGTTCTGCTGTGCATGGTAGTTCATCAGCATGTCCAGTCTTTCAAAGCATGTCTTTCTGAATTATGTCTTCAGTGAAGATTTCACTCCACCCGAGGCTGTGGGTGAGACCCAAGAGGTAGGTGCTCTGTCAATGAGCTACATCCTCAGCCTTTTTATTTTTTGAGACAGTCTCACAAAATTCTTTGGCTGGCCTTGAATTTGTGATCCTCCTGCCCCAGCCTCAAGAGTAGCTGGGATTGTGGGCATGTGCAGTCTGTACCCAGCTTCTACAAAGAGTTTCACTTGTGACAGCCTGGGGCAACAGTGGCCTCTGGGAAGTGGCTGTCTGTCTTTGAAGGCTAATCTGGGTATGACAGTTGTCTGGGTATGACATTTCTTACCTGATGTGTCATTCTGACATTGTTCTCTATTCCTCCCACAGCGGGAATGCATCTCTATCCATGTGGGCCAGGCTGGAGTACAGACTGGAAATGCCTGCTGGGAGCTCTACTGCCTGGAGCACGGTATCCAGGCAGATGGCCAGATTCTAAGTGACAACGCCACTGGGGGCAGAGATGACTCATTCAGCACTTTCTTTAGTGAGACAAGTGCTGGGAAACGAGTGCCCAGGACAACATTTGTGGACCTAGAGCCCACAGTAATTGGTTTGTGGACCACGGCATTTGCCAGGGTGCTGGGACTTGAGTGTGGCCTGAGGGATCTGTTGATCCCCCAGGCTTGAGCAGGCCCAGCAGGTTTTTAGTAATGTGCCGCGGGTTTGTCCTCTTCCAGATGAAGTGCGTTCTGGTACCTATCGCCAACTCTTCCACCCCGAGCAGCTCATCACGGGCAAGGAAGATGCTGCGAACAACTATGCCCGTGGGCACTATACTGTTGGGAGGGAGATCATTGACCTGGTCTCCGAGCGAACCCGGAAACTGGTAAGCACAGCCCTTCAACGTTTTAAATTGGGATTAGAGTTTTCTTCTGCAGCGTTTTCTTTCTATTTGTTGAGATAGGGTCTCACCTTGAAGTCCAAGTTGGCCTTGAACTTGAGATTCTCTTGCCTCAGGCTTCCCAGTGCTAGGATAACAGCTATGTGCCACCATGGCTGGCCAAACTATGAGAATCCTTGTTTGCAACTGAAATGACAGTCTGGATGCTCTCTACATTAAGTGGCCTATAAACCAGATGGTCTTGGTTACGGGACGCCTGTCACACGGGTACATACTCAGGCTGATTTGGGTGGTTATGCACATTTCTGCAGTGGGGGCAACTTATTTGGAGTCAAAATGAGAACAGAGAATCTGTAACAATTTCATAACATTTAAGACCACTGAGCCTCTTTGCTTCCAGGTGAGACTTCACCCCTTTTAGGTTATTTTAGTTATACTGAGTAAGTGGCTGCTCCTATGTGTAGCTGATGGATCCAACTCATTTTTTAACAATCTGGGACTGTGCCCTATGTTAATAAAGTCCAAGTCTGGGGTGAGCTCAGAGGTGGCAATTTCTAGCATGGACAAGGCCCTCAGCCACCAGGAAAAAAAAAGTTCCCAGTGTAAATATAGAAACTGCTAAGACAGAAAGTGGAAACTTCCAATATGGCTGGAAGTGGAAAAGGACTTGGGAGCTTCCACAGGACAGAAGCAGGTACCAGCATTGAAACTTTGACGTTTTGAGGTGCAGTTGCAGAGAAGCAGTTGCTGGGCTTTTATCAGGGCAGTGAGCTGGCTACATGGCAGAAAAGTCTTTAGGCAACTTCTTTCACATCAGGATGGCTGGTAAATGTGGTGTTTGGATCACTCTGATTATGAGCTTGGCAATCCGGTGACCTCTCTCTATGCATAGGGCAGCTTGTAAGTAATTTACTGGAAATCACGTGTGAAGGCCTGGGAAGAACAGCTTGTTGGGAGAATCGCACACTAAGCCCAGCCACAAGGGGTCTGTTCTGAACACAATGGCTCTGTGTCCTTCTTGGCCTCATACTTTCCTGAGATGTTTATCACAGGCTTCCCAGCAAAAGTGGGTCAATGGTTCTCACACTGGCAAATCATGCGTTAGCAGCAAGCGCTGACTTGGAATTCAGGGACCTCCTTTTAGGGGCAAATATAATAAAAGCCATCTAGGGTTCAGAAGGGAAACTCACTGAATGCCAGAACAATTGAACTCGTCCTTGGGGTTATGACTGCATTACCAGGTCTCTAAAGGAATGTAGTGGTAGACATGGGGTCTGCCCTCCATGTGAGTCTCATGTCACTAAATGTGGGCCCACAGGATAGGTGCACTGAGGGATCCATAGAGTGTAGGCAAATCTCTAAGCATCTTTGAGAAGACAGGGTTGTCACCAGGTATTTTGTTTTTAAAGGTCAAAATTCATCCTTTGAGCATGGTGGCGCACGCCTGTATCCCAGCACTTAGGAGACTGAGGCAGAGCATTGCCGTGACTTCAAGGCCAGCCTGGACTAAACAGCAAGATGCAGCCATAGAAAGTCATCTCTTGAGTAGCAGTTGGTTAGCTAGATGGCCCCATTGAGTGGTAGAAAACTCAGGGATGGGCGGTCTTGTGGAATTGTGTCAGTCAATCAGCTTATGCAAATGTCACACCTATTCCAAGTCTACTGCAGTTTTCATCAGATGTCTCAATGCTAAAATTAACTCTTCTTTACAGACTGAGCAGTGCAACAATCTGCAGGGCTTCCTGGTTTTTCGCAGCTTTGGCGGGGGCACCGGCTCTGGGTTCGCCTCCCTGCTGATGGAGCGTCTGTCTGTTGAATATGGCAAGAAATCTAAACTGGAGTTCTCAATCTACCCAGCCCCTCGGCTGTCCTCGGCGGTCGTCGAGCCGTACAACTCCATCCTCACCACCCACACTACCATGGAGCACTCTGATTGTGCTTTCCTGGTAGACAACGAGGCCATCTATGACATCTGCTGTAGAAACCTCGATATCCCGCGCCCCTCCTTCCCTGACCTGAACCGCCTTGTGAGCCAGGTTGTGTCTTCCATCACCGCTTCCCTCAGATTTGACGGAGCCCTGAATGTTGATCTGACAGAATTCCAGACCAACCTGGTGCCCTATCCCCGCATCCACTTCCCTCTGACTGCATATGCCCCTGTCATCTCTGCAGTGAAAGCCCAGCACGAACAGTTTTCCGTAGCAGAGATGACCAGTGCCTGCTTTGAGCCAGCCAACCAGATGGTGAAATGTGACCCTCGCCATGGTAAATACATGGCTT
>PVLD010024145.1:0-25999 GCA_004027595.1 Dinomys branickii | reverse complement strand
GCCAGAAAAAAGAGCTTAAAGGCCCACGCTTTCCTCAGCTCGGGGCTACCTTGGTCCGCCAGGTAGCCTGCTACTCTGTCCCTCCCCCAATAAAGACTTCTCTCGTGTCAGAAGGTCTGATCTGGTTCCGTGTGGGGTCTCGGTTTCTATCATTTGGTGCCGAAACCCCCCCGACTGGAGACCCCTCCCCAGGTCCACAGCCAACCACCTCTGAAGCGGACCACGAGCCTCGGACCTGCCACATTGCTGACCTCCGCATCCACACATCACTCACTCCTGACTGTAAGTTCTCTTTCTCCTGCCCCCCCCATGCCCATTTCCCCTATTCTCCCATCCACCTTGCCTCCCTCTTTGTTCATTTCTGTGACCGACTAATTTGAGGATCACTCCAGCCCCTTCGACTCCAACTGGCCACCTTTCTCTCCCCCTACGGACCTCTCACAGTGAGGTCCTTCATGGAGTCCGTTCGATAAGGTCCTTCACAGATTGCTCCAGCCCCGTCGACGCCAACTGGCCACCTTTCTCTCCCCCTATGGACCTCTTACAGCGAGGTCCTTCACGAAACCTTCTACTTTGATCCTCACTTGGTTGGCTTCTTCTCCTTCCTCCTCCTTGCTCTTCTCTCTGTGACTTAAACCTTCCTGTTCTCTTCTCTCCCTGAAGACCCCTCTGTTGCACCTCGCAGATGGCTCATTCTCCCGGCTTCACGCCATGGCCTCTGCGGCCCTCTCCCGAAATCGTGTCGACACGTCGAGCCGCTCCTTCCTGTCTCGCGACCCCCTCCCCGACTGGAGACGTCCGCTTGGGGGGCCTGGGTCTCTCGCCCCTTCTCGCGACCCCCTCCCTGACTGGAGATGTCCGCTCGGGGGGCTTGGGTCTCTCGTCCCATTCAGGACCTCTCTTGGTCGACAGTGGTCTTCAGTTTTCTCATTCTCTGTTCTCTCTCCCAGTCGTCATGGGCAACACCTCCTCCCTCCCCTGCTCTCCCAATGTCTCTGTGCTCCATTGCCTCAAGTCTGTTCTCCATGGCCCCCTGGGCCTCTCTGATCTCAAAATCAAACGTCTCACCTTTCTCTGCCAAACCGCCTGGCCACAGTATGAACTAATGGGTCCATTTGGCCACCTGAGGGTACTCTTAACTTTAACATCCTACGAGACTTAGACAATTACTATTGCCGCAATGACAAATGGTCCGAGCTGCCTTATGTCCAAGCTTTTCTTGCCCTCCATAACAAGCCTCAACTTTGTCTTTCCTGTAGCCCCCAGGAGATCCTCCTGGCTAAATCCCCCACCTCACGATGCCAGTTCTCTGACGACCCTCCCCAAATTTCTTCCTTCCCTGAGCCACTTGATGACCCACCCCTTAGGTGACCACTGGCCCTTTCCCAGGCCAATCCTGATGACCCCTCACCATATGGCCTGGCTGTGGGCCCAACCCCAACCCAGCCAACTCAGCTGGCAGCCCAACCTCCTTCCCTCTACCCTCCTTTGCCCATTTCTGAGCCCTCTCCTCTCCTATCCTCACCTGCCTCTCACACCCACTCCAAAACTGCCTCACTGGCTGCTCCGCCTGCCCTTCCTATCCCACCTTCATCTGGGCTTTTCCCTCTGAGACAGGTGGCAGGAGTGGAAGGACTCATCTATGTCCATCAACCTTGGTCTCTCCCTGATCTTTCACAGCTCGAAAAGTGTCTTGACTTTTTCACTTCTGACCCCTCCTCGTATATCAAAGAGTTCCAATACCTGACCCAGATGTACCAACTTACTTGGAATGCCCTTTACACTCTTCTCTCTTCCACCCTCACTCCAGAGGGAAAAGAGACTGGCTGGCTGGCTGCCCAGGCCCATGCAAACAAGATGCGCCACACGGATCAGACCTTCCCCCCAGGGGAACAGGCAGTCCCTAGGGTCGATCCCCGATGGGACTATCAGCCCAACACTCCAGGTCCCCTAGCCCGAGATTGAATGATCATCTGCCTTTTAGCAGGCCTCAAAAAGACAGCCCGTAAGGCGGTTAACTGGGATAAGCTCCATGAAATCACACAGGAGCCCATTGAAAACCCTGCTGCTTTCATGGCACACCTATCAGAAGCCCTCACTAAATTTACACAGCTTGACCCAGCCTCAACAGAGGGCCAATTGGTCCTCAACACCTCCTTCATCTCTCAGTCAACACCTGACATTAGAAAAAAGCTCAAACGCCTTGAGGAGGGACCCAACACCCCCCGCCGTGAACTTTTAAACCTGGCCTTCAAGGTCTTTAATGGCCGCGAAGACGCGGAAAAGGAGGAAAAACTTGCCCGCACCAAACAAAAATGCCAACTCCTCGCAGCAGCTCTCAAGCTTCAGACCCCCAAGCAGTCTGCTCAGCTCCCAACCAACAAGCAGCCTCTGAGACCTTGCTTCAAATGTGGACAAGAGGGCCATTGGGCGCGATTGTGTCCTAATCCCCGACCACCCCCGGGACCCTGCCCACAATGTAAACAAACTGGGCACTGGAAGGTAGACTGCCCCTTCCTACAATGGGAGGAGTCCTCTGCCCCCCGCTCAACAGTCCAGACCTCAGCCGTCCCTGATGGACCTGCTTGGTTTGGCCGGAGAGGACTGATGGGGCCCGGAACTCCAAACCCCCATTGACGAGGCAGATGAGACCCTACTGTCATCTGAGGAGCCCAGGGTAAAAGTCCAGGTGGCAGGTAAGTCAATTTTTTTCCTCATTGATACAGGGGCCTCCTGGTCCATTCTCCCCAGCTTTTCTGGTCAAACATTCCCATCTAAGATCATGGTTGTTGGGGTTGAGGGTTCTCCCCAACGCCCTCTCACCACAGGCCCCCTACCTTGCTTGACTGGCCCTAGGTTATTTACTCAGTCCTTTCTCGTAGTGCCTAGGTGTCCCACTCCCTTGCTGGGGCATGATGCACTCGCCAAATTACACATCACACTCTCCTTCCCAAAACCTCTTTCACCATCACTGCTCCTAGCCATCCTCCCGTTCTCCCCATCCCCACCCACAGGTAACCAGTCAGATGCCTCCTTTCCATTTGATCGTGTTGACCCAACAGTTTGGGACACCTCACAACCCACTGTGGCTCGACACCACCGTCCTGTTATTGTGACTACCCAGGATCCCTCCAGTTTTCCCAGCCGCCCCAGTTCCCTATTTCGCTCAGGCACCGACTAGGGTTAAAGCCCCTTATTGACCGGCTCCTCAATCAAAAACTCCTCATTCCTACACATTCCCCATACAACTCCCTATCCTCCCTGTTATCAAACCCAACGGCTCTTACAGGCTTGTCCAAGACCTGGGCATCATTAACTCAGCTATCCGCCCCGTCACCCCCGCAGTCCCTGACCCGTACACTCTCCTCAGCCGTATCCCACCTGGCACGACCCACTTCTCCATTCTCGACCTTAAGGACGCTTCCTTCACTATTCCCCTGCACCCCTCCTCCTACCCACTTTTTGCCTTTACCTGGGAAGATCTCATCACGCAGACCACTTCACAACTAACCTGGACCGTTCTCCCACAGGGGTTCAAGGACAGCCCCCACCACTTCGGCCAGGCTCTCATGACCGATCTGGCCACCTTAGATCTCAAACCCAGTCAGCTGCTCCAATACGTAGATGGCCTGCTCCTGTGCAGCCCCTCTCTTCACCTCTCTCACCTCCACACCACTCTGCTCCGAAACTTTCTCTCCCAAAAGGGCTACCGTGTTTCCAAAACAAAGGCACAGCTCTCTCTCCCCTCTGTTCGCTATCTGGGGTTCCAACTTACACCCACCACGAGGGATCTCACAGTTGACCGTAGGGAGGCCCTCCGCTCCTTGCCCCCCCCACTACAAAACAACAGGTACAATCTTTTCTTGGCTTTGCAGGGTACTTCCGTTTGTGTGTCCCCCGCTTTGCACTCCCAGCTAAACCACTGTATGATGCTACTCGTGGACCCAAGGACGAACCTCTAGCAGACTCCCACCTCATCCTCCGGGCCTTTACTCAGATCAAAACTCTGCTCTTGCAGGCCCCTGCCCTTGCCCTTCCTGATCCTACCCAACCCTTTCACCTATTCACTTCAGAATCTCATGGAACAGCCTTAGGAGTCCTAGGTCAATATAAGGGCCCAGATTTTGCCTCCATAACATATCTGTCCAAACAGCTGGACCTAACAACACGAGGGTGGTTTTCTTGCCTTAGAGCTCTAGCAGCTGCTGCCATCCTGACGCAGGAAGCCCAAAAACTAACACTCCAGGGGCAGATTACAGTTTATTCCCCCCACCGTCTCATGGACCTTCTCTCACACCAAGCTCTACATCTTCTAGCTCCCTCTCGCCTCCAACTCTTTCACCTCACTTTCATCGAAAACTCTCAGGTCTCACTAAAGCTCTGTGGGACCCTTAACCCAGCATCTCTCCTTCCTCTTTCAAATGCACAGCCCACACACTCCTGCTCTGAATCTTAAACCGACCTCCTCCCTACTGCCACCTCAGTACATACCCAAACCTTACCCCAAGCCCAGCACACCTGGCTCATAGATGGGAGCTCCTTCTCTGGTCCAGGTGGGTCTCGAGCAGGATGTGCTATAGTCTCCCTGACCCAAACCATCGAGGCAAGTCCCCTCCCCCCTGGCACTTCATCACAAAAGGCAGAACTCATAGCCCTCACCCGTGCCCTGACCTTAGCCAAGGGAACCACTGTAAACATTTACACGGACTCTAAATATGCCTATCACATAGTCCATCACCACGCTGCCATCTGGGCAGAACGTGGCTTCATAACCACAAAAGGCTCTTCCATTCAAAACGGTAAGCTGATTCTCCAACTCCTCTCAGCCACCACCCTCCCGACCAAGGTTGCCATCATCCACTGCCATGGCCATCAGCAGGTCACTGACTATTGCAGAGGGCAACAATCATGCAGATAAAGCAGCTAAACTGCCGGCTCTCCATCCATGGCCACCCCCCAGTTTCCCTCTTTGCATCCAGGCCTCAGTCACCCCCTCTTTATATCCCACTGGGTTCACCTACTCAGACACACAGCTCAAACAACTGTCCCAAAAAGGTGCTTTCCCTGGCCCAGAGGGCTGGCTCCTCTTGGACGGGAAGTACTGTCTCCCAGATGACCATGCCCGACAGTTCCTTAGTCAGCTACACAACTCTTTACACATGGGCTGGAGACCGCTAAAAAGGCTCCTACATCCCATCATCTTCTATCCTGGCCTAATCCTCTTACTATAGGACATCACCTCATGATCCACAGTATGCTCCAAAACAAACCCACAAGGCTCTCTTCGACCTCCCCTCACTTTTTCCTCACACCAGTTTAGGGGAACATTATCAGGAGAGGACTGGCAAATTGACTTTACCCACATGCCTAGGCACAAAATGCTCCAATACATCCTCACCTGGGTGGACACATTCACAGGATGGATAGAAGCCTTCACCACCTCACACGAAACAGCAGATAGTGTCACACAGACCCTGCTCACAGAAATCATTACCCCTTTTGGCCTACCCTGCTCAATTCAGTCAGATAATGGACCAGGATTCATCTCCAAAGTCACCCAGTAGGTTTCACAGGCCCTCAACATCCACTGGGCCCTGCATATTCCCTACCACCCTCAGTCTTCAGGTAAGGTAGAAAAGGCTAATCATCTCCTTAAGGTACATCTCTCTAAGCTACTCAGCAGTTATGGCCATCACTTATGCCTATGGCCCTGACCTGTCTTCGCACTGCCCCCCACCAACCCTCTGGCCTCAGCCCCTTTGAACTCATGTACAGATGGCCTTTTCTGCAGCTTCTCCCTGCTGCTCCAAGCCCTCTTGCTAATTACTTGCCTCTTCTCTCCCTTACCCAAAACCTCCTCCGATTCTATGCAGACCAATGTTCATCAAAACCTGACAAGAACTTAGCCCCTTTGCAGGTTCAGCCTGGTAAATATCTCCCCGTGGGGCTCACCTCACCTGTTATGGACCAACGAGCTCCCGTAGCTCCCTTCCTTGCAATCGGACTGTAGCCCCACCTCGTGTTTCCGGCTCCAGCTCTCCCCTACATCACCGTCACTTCTTCCTGTGCAAGTCCTCCCTCTATCCCTGTTACCCCCCTAACACAGTCTGCCTTCCAGTTCTCCCTCTCCCCAGTCTACAGATCTACACGGATGGGGAATTCACCGACCAATATCTCTCCCCACCTGAGCGCTCCCGACGTAGTGTCTCCAGCGGGGTAGTCCTGGGTGCATCTGTCTTGGCGGGAGCTCTGGCAGCCCCAGCATTGCAAACTGGGTTGCTTCTAACCTCCCACCAGTTAATCGACCACCAGATTGTCCAAATCAGGTGGCCAACGTTCTTTCTTTTATATATTCCCAGTTAGATCGGCTTTCAGGTGTCGTCCTCCAAAACAGACGGGCACTGGATCTGCTCACCGCTGAAAAAGGAGGAACATGTCTCTTCCTGGGGAAAAATGCTGCATCTATGCTAACCAGTCCAGCCTTATCCAAGAAAAAAATCCAGCAACTTAAAAACCAAGCCAAACACCTCCACAGTGAATCCTCTCCCACGCCAAGTATCTGGGTCAGCCTCCTTCCTTGGTTGCTCCTGCTATTGGGACCACTCACCGCCATTTGTGCTCTCCTCCTTGCAGCACCCTGCGTTTTTTCTCTCATTTGCAACACAGTCCAAAGATTAACTACTCAAAACTTTAACCTTATGCTTCTTTCAGATTTCCAATTTCAGCCGGTCCCAACTGACGACCCAGAAACAGACTTAACAACGTCCCCCCTCAGCAAGGAGGAGTAGCCACCGTCAAGACATGTCGCCCCCTCGTCTTCTTTGGCGGCTGCTGACTGACGACCCAGGCAAAATAACTACGCCCCTCCTCAGCGGGAAGTAGCTACTGACAAGACCCGCCATCCCTATTCCTATTAGATTAAGTCTGGGATGATAAGTCACAAGGCAGCCAGCCTCATCCCCCTCGTGGGAAAACTTTAACTCTCAGTATTTCTCTCCTTCCCTTACCCATTCCACTTCAGTTCCCCTCGGCCACCAAAGCTATCCCCGCCCTCATTCGCTCTGGCAGTTCACCTGCTCGGGTCATTCTGACATGTACAACTCCTGCCGTTCAGGCTTCTGGCTTGGACGCCCGCCCGGCCGCTCAGGGCTCGGCCTGTTCTGGCCTAGGGACATTTCCTTACCCCACCCCACCACGCCAGAAAAAAGAGCTTAAAGGCTGATGCTTTCCTCAGCTCGGGGCTACCTTGGTCCGCTAGGTAGCCTGCTACTCTGTCCCTCCCCCAATAAAGACTTCTCTCGTGTCAGAAGGTCTGGTCTGGTTCCGTGTGGGGTCTCGGTTTCTATCAGCCACCACCTTCTTTAAATGCCGGCGTCAGGAGATCAAGGTCCAGTCTCCTGTCCACGGAGAAGGGAGGGAACAAAGATGGCCAAAAGGGAAGAAGCGACGGTGGAGATGTCCACTGTCTCACTGTGTCCCCCCTCCTCCCACTCCTGTGTGGCCTCTCCTCCTGCTCCTTTATGAGAGTCAAACATGTAACAGAACTCAAAATTTCTGTAGGACTCCAGATGTTCAGAGACGTACAGAACCTTAGGGATGAGCAGGCTTGTCCACTTCATTATATAGATAAGGAACTGCTTGCCCCAAGGAGGGGTGAGTAATGGCATAAACAATGAGCACAGGTTTATGTCTTAAAAGGCTGTAGTAATTTCTGAATATCCAGTGAGGAATTCTGGAGATATAAGCCTCAAAGTAGCTAGCTATTACACAAATTTTTAAGATGTAAACCACAAAGAAAAGAAAGATGAATTTGTTTACACCAAGTGAAGGATTTCTGTCAATTAAGGATAATATGGGCAAAGTTGATCAACACAGCATCCTCAGAAGATATTCAAATGCCTAAAGCTGATCATACAGCAATAGCTGGGACTCCTAAACACTGAGGCAACAGAGCAAACTCAATTAAAAAGAGCAAAAGAGGTGAACATGCAATTATAGAACAAGAAACTCACAAAGTCAACCAACAAAAGATGCCCCAACATACTAGTTATTGGAAAAACACAAGATAAAACAATGGCAAGCTGTGTAGTGATAGGAAGAGCGGGTCAGATACCGGGATTTACGTGCCCAGAGTCTGGAAGGGTAGGGGAGCGTAGAAACCAGCAGTCAGCCCTTGCAATAACCTGGCAGTCTTAGTCCATGCAAATCAGTGCACATCTACTCTGTGACCTCCAGTTCTGCTCTTGGGTATGGACCTCAAAGGAAATCCTCACAGTGGGATCAGCGGGAGGATACTTGAACGGCTCAGTTTGTGAGGCGGGAGCTGCAGTAGACAGGTAAAACACAGGGATCACCACTGAGCACAGGGCACCGTGCTGTACAGGTACACAGCAGACACAGAGCAGCATTGGTGGGTTACAGAAACAACTTCAGGACAAAGGAAACAGAATAATCTCCCAGGCTTACCTATGTATTTGAAAACATAAGCACGTAAAGTTTGTGCAAGTACACACGGAAATAAAGCTGTATCTGTCAAACACTTTGGGATACCTTTCTATGCAGGAAATGGCTACCAGACGGTCATTAGTTGTTCTGAGAGACTTGAAGGTAGGGGTCACGGTCCTTCTCTGGCTGCGTGGTGCTGGCTCAGGCATTCAGGAGCCCTGCGGACTCAAACTGGCATCTGCAGTGTCCCACTGAAAATAATCTTCCTCATACCCTGTTTTTATCTTGAAATTCTCAGCTCTAGACATGAGTCCCTTAGATTTTGGGCTTTGGGGGATGTCATACATTCATCCAGTGAGTAAAACTTTTTTTTTTTGAGACAGGGTCTTTCTGTGTAGCCCAGGCTGGCCTTGAACTTGCAGCAATCAACACTAGTTTACATAATGAGATTTAGAAAAGATGTGGAGTGGAGGTGGGTGGTAGCCTGCACCAGACTGCGGGGAACCGGGGAAAGTGACAGCCAAATCCAAAGCTTCCCTTCCTTGTGGGCTTTTTCTCTTCCAGGCATATGGAACTGACCTTCAGGGACCACTTAGAATAGCTGGCAGTGGACTACAGATGTTTATCTTTATGATCTCACGTGCTGTCCGAAAGATCTGGCAGTCCTGTTTTACAGGCTCAGACAAGTAACCTGGCCAAATGCTCATGAGTGGGGTATCCGTGCTCTTCCTCCTGTCCCAGGAAACACCATTCCCTCCTGCAAGACAGCTATACCAACAAGTGGCTTTTGCCACGATATCCACATCCCCCCCCCGCCCCGGTTTTCTACCTCAGCAGCTGGGCCTAAATTGGCCCCTAGGTTGCCCAGAGGCTCTCATACCTATCAGAATTGCCTAGCGGCTCTCCCAGGGACACTGAAGTTGGAGGCGCCTGCTCTAGGGAAGTCCTGGAGTTAAGCTGGATTCCAAGGGCTTTCTTTGTATGCTCCATACCTTTGAGTCCTTAGCTATGGCTCTTTAAAACCAGGTCTAATAAATTTCTGGAGAGTTGGTACAATATAAGCAAAATGACAGTAAGAAAGCTCATTTTCCACGAGAAGTACTGCAGAGCTGTATCTCATGCATTGGAACTCCAAGAACTAGGACTGTAAACAGGTCTTTGCCCAACCCCTGAACTTAAGAGATGGAATCAGGACAATGGCCTTGAAAGTCACCATTCCCTCTCCTCCCCCCCTTTACCTCCTGTCGCTGTTGTATAAGCGGCCTGTTTTTCTTAGGCCACCATCCACTTACTTGGAGCAAAATTTGAAGGAAATTCCATCCCACAAAAAGTATTTAAAACAGTCACACAGGAGATGGGCTGAGACTTGTAGCAGATGGCTTAAGCCTCACTAAACGGTCCTGTCAAAGCAGCTGATAGCATGACTAACAACATGAGCTCACTTTGGCTTAAAATGGGATAAAATATCACAGGGAGAATTAGGAATTTCTTTTTAACTAGAAAAGTTTCTACAACTGCAGAGAAAGGGATGCCACAAAGAGAAAATGTTGCAAAGTTGTGGTTTATACATGAAATCCAAATAAAGTCATGCAAGGTTTACCCTACCCTTGTGGGAGGAAGTAGAGACTTAAACCAGTAACAATTCAATGACATAAATATTTATGCTGCCGTTATTGCTTGCAAAGCTGCAGGCAGGTCTAGCTGTGGAAATAGGAAGGCCGAGAAACCACAGAGTTCTGGAGATTCACTGTTCTTCCTTCTGCAGAGTCCTGATGGGGTCAGCTCGAACCCAGTCCACAAACTCCGGCACCGTAGCAACCTGTCTGCACTGCTGTTGCTGCGGCTTTGAAACGCTTCTAATCTCTGAAGCAAAAGCCAGAATGGAGGGTGCCTCTTCTCCCTTCATTTCTCTATAATAAGCTTCCTCGTTGGGAACCCCAAACAAACGCATCCTGTTACTGTCCTCCTTTTTCCAAGTTCCCAAAGGGGGGAAAAACACAGGACTGTGTTCTCCTGGCCTCCCAGCTCATCTTGTACAAATTACACTGTCTGCCTTCGGCGTCCCAGCCCAGGTCACACCTTCCTTTCCCTGCCAGCTGTGTGGATGTCACAACTCCCCTCTGTTTCTCTTCTGGAGCTCTAAATTTGCTTATTCCTAGTTTTTCTAGAGTCTGGCTGAAAACTTTCACTCTATACCTTTACACAGGGTTAACCTGGGGTAGTGCTTTGACTTAAGCAGCCACCAACACACACACACACACACACACACACACACACACACGTGTCCATTATACTTATTTATTACCGTGTGATCCTTTTCTGCCTCATTTGCTGTAAGCCTAACAAACATGATAATGCATTTGGGAGGTCAGACTACACTCTTCACATGTTTTAAGGGCCTCTTGTCTTTTAAATTGAGCTCTGTTTGCTGTCAAGCTTATTTTACTGAAATCTTTCATGTGTGTTTTTAAAAAATTAAAATTTTAAAAATTATTTATTTAGTTTTTGAGGCAGTTAGTTCAGGCTGGTTTTGAACTCGGGGTGATCCTCCTGGCTCAGCCTCCTGAGTGCTGGGATTACAGGCACGTGCCTCTATATCTGGCTAATTATTGAAATTCTTTTAAATCCTAGTGTTTCAGCAGTTTGGTATCTGCAGTTTCTTTTGAATGTGTCCTGCATTGTCTGGTAATAATAACTTAACATTTACAGAGAACATATCAAATGTGGGCTCATGTTTTGAGGTAGGTAAAATTAATAGCCTAATATTATAGATAACTGCACTGAGATGCAGCGAGTAAATAACGCATTCAAGGTCACATAGAAAGGATTGAGCCGGAAATCTGCCAAGGTTCTGACTTTATCGGGCTTCAGTGTCAGAAGGACCCGGTGTCCATTCTTACCGTGTTTTCCTCTTTGGGGACTAGTTCATCCATACTACTGGCTCAGCATTTTTGACCCTCAGTTTCCCTGATGAAATTGAGTCTATGCATTCTTTCAAAGATACAGCAGGAAGTAAGAGGCGCGCGTGAGTGAGGGACCTAATTCAGTCCTTCCCCCTAGGTCATGGTCAACGTTCCTAGCGTCCGAGCTGACGCATCTCCTTTCCACTGTAAGGCTCCAGTAGCTCCAGCGTCAAGTGACTTCTGTGATACCCACGGGCATTGACCTGGCGTCTCAGGCAGCGTCTGCCTCTGCCCTCACTTCTGTGTGCCGGTCCCAGTCCCTCCTCGACCATCGGCCGTTTCAACAGTCTGCTTCCCTCTCGGTCTGCGACTCCTACCCGCGAGCTCGCGTCTTACCATGGCATCGTAGCCCAGGGCGTTCATGAAGTGCGCGACCTCAGCGCCCTTGTACACGGTGAACCAGATGCTGCCTTGGTACTGGTCGCCGGCGTCGAGCAGCAGCACATTGGGCTCGGCTCGGCGGATCTCCTGCACCTTGGTGAAGAGCCGCGCCACGCCGCCCACGCAGAGGCTGGCGTTGCTGCACTTGGTCGAGTCCTCGCTGGTTTGCTCCAGCCGGCTGTGCACGTCGTTGGTGTGCAGGATCGTGAGCTCCCAGGCGCCAGCTGCGGGCCACAGCAGCACGCCCAGCACGAGGAGCAGCGGCGCGGGCGCCCGCGGAGCCCCGGGACCCATGGCTGCGGCGCGGGGCAAGAGCGGAGGAGCTAGGCGGCCGCGGACGCCCAGGCTCAGGGGCGGTGCTCGAGGCGGGTCCTGCTCTGCCGGAGGCTGTCCCTGGGGGACGCGCCCTCTCGGTCAGTGCGACCCCGGCACCCGCGCCGCGCGGCGAGAAGAGCGGGCGCTGAGCGGCGCTGTCCGCGCGGGGCGGAGCAGCTGGAGGCGGTGCCTAGCGCGTGGGTCCGCGCCGCTTCTCGCCCGTTTGGCCGCTCGAATTTCTTTCCAGGAAGAAAGTCTGATTTGGGTCGGGTTTGCAGTTGCGCCGGTTCACCACTTCAAAGAGTAGAAGAAGGGAGAGAGACGAGGGGCAAAGAGAGCAAGGAGCCAGGCGGAGGCGGGAGAGGAGCGCCTGCGGTGCGAGCTGTAGGCGCTAAGGGCGCTTTGGAGGCTGCGACGCTGTCGGGCTGGGAACGCGTCAGTGCACGTTTCACAGGCTCGGAATCTCAGGCGCTGTGAAACCGCTGGGGTGCATTTTTTCCCTCCTCGGTATCAGGACTTGAACACAGAGCCTTCTGCTTGCCAGGCAGGCGCTGTGCAGCTGAACTACATCCCGGGCCGCTGTAATTCTTTAAAAGCTTGGCGATATGACAGCGACAGTGCCTGGCCGGCTCCCAGAAGCTAAAATGGGGCAGGGGGGAAGGGAGTGACCTGGATGGTTAGGAAGGCGCGTGCCGCCCTTCTTTGCATAATGTCCCTCTGTTTAATAGATTGATTACTGAATCTGAACTACATATAAGGAGCAGCTTGGGGGAGCGAGAACGAATTAGTTTGGGTCCTCATGAGGCGTTCTGCACGTTGTGTGGAAGAGCATACCTGATCTTCACTCCTCTCCAGAGTGCATCAGGCCGGTCTTGTTTTTCTAAGAAGTGTTTCTGTTCAACTGTGGTGAAATACCCATAATAAAAGTTGCCATTTTAACCATTGCTGTGGTTTGTGTCTAGACGTCCCCTCAAAGCCTCAGGCAGTCATGGGGCGAGCTTCTAGGGTTTACGATAGATTCACCGTCCAATGATAGCACTCTGGGTGTGGATGCTACAACCACCCTAGGGTGCATAGCCTGCGTACAATACAAGGGAGGGGAAGAGGCTTGCCCAACTGCCACTCCCCCCCTTTTCGCCCTGGCTGCTTTTGCTGTTTTCTGTCTCCATGAACTGTTGCCCTCTGCCATGTGCCACCCTGCCTTGGAGTCAGCAAAGTATGGACTGAAACCTCCACAAACTGTAAGCGAAATAAACCTTTCCTTCCTTAATTCTAGGAATTGGGTATTTTGTCTCAGCAACAAGAGCAAAGTAACCAAGACAGAATTTGGCCCTGGGAGTAGGGTTGTTGCTCTAACTATACTTGGCCATGTGGTCCAAGAGCCTTTGGGAATGGCTTGTGGGAAGAGTTTGGAAAGGTTCAGAGATGTCACCTGAAAAAGTAGCACTGGAATGTTGTAGACAGCTGAGATAGATAGAAATACCATAGGCAGTCAGACAGGGCTGGGCCCTCGAAGAAGCCAACATAGAAGATAAGATACCTGTGAGCCAGACCTCAAGATGGAAGACTAAACAAATGCCTCCACATACCTCCCCAGGGATGAACAGCAGGGATTGACCACCTTGAAGAGTCTTTGACCCAACCCTTACGGGAAAAGCGCCTGACCTAACCCTTACAGGAGGAGCCCCGCTCTGTATGCCCACTTGTTACGTGACTCGCTTTCCCATTTGATTCCAGTCCACTCAGTCTTACCTGGCCAATTATACCTGTAATCTTATTGGCGGACCATAGTTTTGTCCATTTCCCCTACCTTGGACCCACCTCACCTCATGGTTTTTCCTAAAAAGTCCCTGACAAAGACAGAGTCGGGGGTAACCCACTCGGGCCCCCCTTCTGTCCCTCTCCTGGACAGAAGCTTTCTTTCTCCCAATAAATATATTCTGCTCTTAACCTCCGTTGTTCCTAAAATTCATTCTTCGGTTTTAGAGAACACGAACTCGTCTGATATCATTCAGGTTGGGATATTTATTTTCGTGTATCAGGAACACCTGAGGCTGTTTTGTATGGGAGATTCAGGTCAGAGCTCAGAAGACCAGAAAACTGGTAAAGTCCAGGCTGAGGAGATTTCTGCTGTGAAAAAAGACTATTGGCTGTTGGACTCCAGAGGATGTGTGCTGCTTGGCAAATGTTCATCTCCATTTTGCTGTGTCCAGAGATTTTGCCTGAGTCTGAGATTAAGGGCATTGGACTAATTAATCTGGCAGAAGAAATTTCAAGGCAGTCAGATGTTGAGGGTGTGGCATGGCCATTGTTGGGGGCTTTTAGCGAGATTTATGTTGCGAATCAAGAACAAAGAGCCCATCAGGATGATTTAAAACATTGTGAGTTTGGTCAGAGAGGAAGCTCCAGTAAAGCTGTGGACTGCAAAGATAGAGCTCAGGAGATCTCCACTGCTGAGAAGGAATAGGAAAATATAAAAGACAGCCTGAGGGTATCACAAGAAGCAGCAAGTCTCCACCTTTGTAGTCTCAAAATTGCAAAAGTGAAAGACTTTGCTTTGAGGAGAACGTGGCAGAGCACCATGTTCCAGAATGGTGGCAGCATAGAGAATTTGTTCCTCATAATCAGGTTCGGAGTGCTCAGTGATCTGGGCACTTGACCCTTATAGCCAAGAGAGAGGAAAGCCTGGCTACTGCTCTAGCTAGCAGCAAATCTTAGCCTCAGCCATGTGGCACTGGTTTTAGTTGCATACCAAATGCAAGAGTTTGGTTAAGAAGGCTTCCACCTACATTTCAGAAGGCCTACAAGGCCAGGCAGTGTGCCTCTGAGAGGGGAGTGTGTGAAGCTGTGATTGTGCAGCAGAAGGTGCAGTGGAGACCCCAGAAGTTTGGAGAAGCCAGGAACATAGATCATCTGAGGAAAGTTGTAAGGAGGGAGAAAGGAGGCCTAAGGGAGAAGCCATGGGAGGTACAAGTACTGTAGGGGCGGGGCCATGCAAGGCTTTTGGAGCTCACAACTTAGCACAGATTGCTTTGGACGTTCTACGTGGAACTACAGGACTTAACGTTTGCTCCACTGGATTTTGGACTTGCTTTGGTCCCACTCCTCTTTATCCCCATTTGTACCTTTTGGAATAGAAATGTTTATCTTGTGTCTTTGAATGCTGAAAGTGTTTAACGTTTTATTTATACAGGGGCTCAGGGCTAAGAGTTTGCCTTAGATCTTGGAGGAGACTTGGAATGTGGACTTTTCAGCAATGCTGAAACTTTCAGGACTTTGGCAACTCTTAGAGATGGACTAAAATGCCTTTTGCATAAAGGGATGCACACAAGTCTTTGAGCGGCCAGGGGAAGAATGTTATGGTTTGTGTCTAGATGTCCTCCCAAAGCCTCATGCAGTCATGGGGGCAGGTTTCTGGAGTTTGTGATTGGTTCATGGTCCAATGTTGGGATTATAGGTATGAGTGCTATACCTGCCCTGGGGCGGGCAGCCTGCACACAGCATAAGGGAGGGAAAGAGGCTGCTCTTTCTGCTCCTCTCCCTTCTGCTCTTGTTGCTTTTGCTGTCTTCCACCACCAGGAACTGTTGCCCTCTGCCATGTGCCACTCTGCCTTGGAGCTAGCTTGAGTATGGACTGAAACCTCCACAAACTGTGAGCTAAATAAACCTTTCCTTCCTTAATTCTGAGAGTTGGGTCTCTTGTCTCAGCAACCAGAGGGAGGTAGCCAAGACAACCATTTTTAAGGGTCAATTTCAGTGTTGTTAAATACACTTGATTCTTGTGCCATCATCACCATCATCTTCAGAATCTTTTATCTTCCCAAACTGAGGCTGTAGCCACTGAACAGTTGTTCCCTGTAGCCTCCTTCCCTGCTCCTGGCTACCTGCATTACTTCTGTCTGTATGCATTTGCCTAGTCTAAATGTATCATGTAAGTGGAATGATACACTTTTCTTTTGGACAAGTTCTCACTAAGTTGCCAAGCCTGGGCTCCAACTTGTGATTCTCCTGCCTCAGCCTCCCTAAGTGATTACAAGCGTGCACCAGCTTGACCAGCTCACTGTCTTTTTGTGAATGGTTCATTCCACTTAGGCTTCAGGTTTAGTCTTTGAGGGTAGGAGGACAAGCAACAACCATGACTTAACCTTACACTTGTTTTTTTAAATGCTTTTTAAATGCCACTGCAAACTGTGAAATTCCTGTCCTAGGGTTGCCCCCAGAGTTCTGCTCTGTATCCACTTGTCTATATACAAATATAAAATGGCCTTTGATTATTTATTGGACCAAACTCAAGCTTCCCAGCTTGGAGTTTTATTTTTATTAAATTTTATTTATTTAGGTAGGCCGCACTGGGGATTGAACTCAGGGCCTTTGAACTGAGCTATATCCACAGCCCTTTTTATTTTCAGATAGAGATTGTTAAATCACTTAAATTGATCAGGCTGGGCTCACACTTGCGATGCTTTTGCCTCAGCCTTCCACACTGGGATTACAGGTGTGTACCACTACTCCTGGCTCCAGTCTGGCCTTTTGAAATTACTCTCTTCAGCCAGCATTTTTTTTTTATACCATGTTTTTTAAATTTTAAGGAGGAAAAGCATAACAAAGTAACAACAATGAAGATAAAAACAAAATAACACAAAAACAATAAAAAATGATGCCAGATTTTAAAACAAGATGATAGCAATTAATAATGGTTGTTATATTACATATTGTTATCTTCAGTGAAGTTACTCAGATTACCAGATGTAAAAAGGCAAAATTGATCAAACAATTAAAGACAATAGCAAGTAATAAAGAAACATTAAAAATGATACAGAGCTTCATTAGACATGATGGTAGGAGTTCAACAATGGTTGTTATATTGCATATTGTTGTCTTCAAGTCAGTTGTTCAGATTACTGGATATAAGCATGCAAAATTGGTCAAGAAAAGAAATTTAAGATGCCTACCTCTATGTCTTCAAGATTTCTACCTATTTTGTCTTCTAGAGAAAGTATCTTCCAGTATATTTAGTGTTTCTCTTTTAATGTTAAGATCTTTACACCATTTTGACTTCAGTTTTGTCCATGGTGATAGGCACGGGTCTAGTTTTAGTCTTTGGCATATGGAAAGCCAGTTTTTCCAGCACCATTTATTAAAGAGGCCATCTTTCTTCCAATGATCATGTCCATCCCCTTTCTCAAAGGTAAGGTAACCGAGTGTGTTTGTGGTTACGGCTTCATCTTCTAGTCTATTCCATTGATCCTCAGGTCTTTTTTTTTTTTGTCAATACCATGCTGATTTTATCGCAGTAGCTTTGTAGTGTAATTTCATGTCAGGGATTGTGACACCTCCTGCCTTGTCTTTGGTTGCCCAGTATTGCTTTTGCTATTCTGGGTCTCTTCTGGTTCCACATGAATTTTAGGAAAGTTTTCTGTAGATCTGTGAGGTATACTAATGGTATTTTTACTGGGATTGCATTGAATCTGTATAACAATTTTGGGAGTATGGCCATTTTCACTATGTTGATTCTTCATATAGGAATGCTATTGATTTTTGAGTGCTGACTTTGTATCCAGCCCTGCTACTGAATTTCTCTGAACTCTAGGAGTCTTTTTGTGGAGTTTTTGGGGTCTTCTATATAGAGTATCATGTCATCTGCAAATAATGATAATTTCACTGCTTCCTTTCCTACCCTTATTTCCTTTATTTCTCTCTCTTGTCTAATTTATCTAATATTTCCAGAACTATATTGAATAGGAGTAGTGACAGTGGACATCCTTGTCTTGGCCCTGATTTTAAAGTTAAAGCTTTCAGTTCTTGTCTATTTAGTATGATGTTTGCTGTTAATTTGTCATAGATGCTTTTTAAAATAATCAGATTGAGGTAAAGTCTATGTATTTCAGTTTTCTGTTGGCTTTTTATCATGAACTGAGATGGGTCCGAGAACAATAAACTCCCAAGCAGCCAAATTAGAATTTAGTAGCGCTTTTAATAGTTGAGCCCAACGGCCCCCACTCAAGCCTCTGTTTCAAGGCTGAGAAGTGAGAGCCCCGAGCCCATTGTATGCAGGGCTTATAAAGACAAAAACCACAATGAATACACAGGTGTAGCAGGGACGTTATGCTTGGGTAACTGTCCTGTTTCTGGCAGGGAAGGGCAATGTTCTTTGAATTCTTTCCGAGAAAGAACAAGGAACCTTTGAACAATAATTACGTTACCGTACATGATTTTAGCTGTTTGAGGTGAATCGGGGGTCAAGCATGGGGTCAGTCTAGCAAGCAGCAGGGTACTTGGGCCATTACAGAATAAGTGTTGGACGTTATCACAACCTTTTTCTTATTCAGCCGACTTTACCCCCCACTGCCCCCACAGAGATATCACTCACATCAGTGATGAACAAATGTGCTAAAGCCAAAAGTTTTCTATTTTTTCCTCTAAACATGCACAGAGTTAACTTTTAATCCACTTGACAGCAAAGACTGCATCTCTGTGGATAGCCAGGATGGAGGCTGGAACTCAGTAAAGACTGATTCTTTAAAAACATAAAAAGATTGAGGGCTGCAGATACAGCTGATCAGTACTTGTTTGATACCTGCCTGGCAAGTGCAAGGTCCAAAGTTTGATTTCCAGTACCAAAGGAAAAAAAAGGATTGAGCTGGGTTTGGTGGTGCCTGCTGATAATCCTAGCCCACAGTGGCTGAGGCAGAAGGATCACCATGAGTTACATAGAGAGGTCCTGATTCAGTAAACAAACAAACAAGGATTGAAAAAATATATAGTGTGTATCCGCACAAGTATTTTATAACAAAGGTTAAATTTCACAGTGTTTCAGAAAAAAATAGCTCCAAGTAATTTCACTTCATTTCAAACCAAACCAGAAAACAAACAGTACTTGGCAGTCTGTGTTGCCTCACCCCTCCCTAATCTTGGGACAGTCCTTGGAGAAAACCACCACACCTCATTAAAAACAAAATTGTTCACTTCACTTTATCTAACTTCTAACCTTCTAGTCCAGGAAGCACCCAAAGGACAGCAAGAAGATCTTCTCCTCTCCAGCCTATCTGTAAATGTTATGGACAGCTGAGATAGGTAGAAATACTATAGGCAGTCAGACAGGGCTGGGCCCTTGAAGAAGCCAACACAAAGATAAAATACCTGTGGGCCAGACCTCAAGACAAAAGACTAAACAAATACATCCATGTACCTCCCTAGAGATAAACAGCACGGGTTGCCCACCTTGAAGAGTGTTTGACCCAACCCTTACGGGAAAAGCCCTGCTCTGCATGCCCGCTTGTTACGTGACTCACTTTCCCTTTTGATCCCAGTCCACTCAGTCTTACCTGGACAATTATACCTATAATATTATTGGCGGACCATAGTTTTGTCCATTTCCCCTACCTTGGACCCGCTTCACCTCATGGTTTTTCCCTATAAAAGTCCCTGACAAAGACAGAGTCAGGGGCAACCCACTTGGGCCCCCCTTCTGTCCCTCTCTTGGACAGAAGCTTTCTTTCTCTCAATAAATATATTCTGCTCTTAACCTCCATTGTTCCTAAAATTCATTCTTTAGTTTTAGAGAACAGGAACTCGTCTGATATCATTCATGTTGTAGCCTGCTCCCGTTAATGTCATTTGCTCCCGTTGCTACAAGACAAACAAATGTTGTCACTTGCTCCCGTTGCTATAAGACAAACATGTTGTAACTTGCTGTAACCTGCCCCCTCCCCAGGCTAAAAGTTTGCTTAAGCTGCATGTCTAAACTTGCTGTGCCGTTTTTCTGTTCTGTGTGCGTCTCCAAGCACCCTACCCTTCCCCTTTCCCAAGCCCTCGCTAAGCATAAAAACCCGACCATCCGCCCACCCGGCGCTCTCCTTGCCTGCATTGCAACGGAGACGCCGCTGGGTACCAGCTTAAATAAAGTGCTTTTTGAGAGATCTCGATTTTGTTCCGGGTTACTTTTTTTTGGGGGGGGGTCCCACATTTTGGGGGCTCGTCCGGGATCCCTACTGGCCTCTCTCCGCTTCCCCGGTAAGTTTGCACCCCACTTTTTCATTTCCTTTTGATCGGCCGATTTGGTGCTTCCTAGTAGCACATTTGGGGCAGCCGACCTTGTAGGTGACGCCACCGCGGAGCGGGACGCCCTCTGTTTAGTTTCGGTTTAAGGGAATGTTTGGCATTGCCTTTTGATTGTTCCCTTTTTGTGACTCTGAATTTCTTCTCCCTCCTCACTTTTCCCGCTCGCCTGGTTTTTTTTGCCTCCACAGCCATTTTCTAGGTCTCGAAAAACAACATCAAGGCGCCATCTACTATCTGAATTTGTTAATTGTTAATTGTTAACTTTGTCAATATTTGTCTTTGTCTTTGTGAGACTGGGTCAGTCAGCGTCCGCATCTCTAAGTCCTTTGTCTCTGGTTCTTAACCATTTCTCAGAATTTCACAGGAGGTCACGAACCTTTGGGGAACCGGTGTTCCCCGGAAGACTCCACACCTTTTGTGAGTTCGAATGGCCTGCCGTAACCTCTGGGTCATGGCCCTCGGAGGGATCTTTTTGTTTGTCTCTGGTACAGGAGGTCCTCTGTGCAGTTTTCGGTCCACCCTCCCACCCGGACCAGTTTGTCTACATTCAGGTTTGGGTTGATCTCATCCAGGACCCCCCACCATGGGTTAAAAAGTCTCCCCAGGTCCTAAAACAGGAACCTCGCCAACTTCCTCTCCTACCTCCTCTCAAGGATAGCAACTCGAAAAAAGAGGCCACTCCTCCTTCTGGTAATGTTCTGCCCCCTTCGGCTCTGGAGGAACCTCTAGATTCTCCCGTGCTGCCTCCCCCGTACCCGCCACTCCCTCAAATGCCCTCTCCCGATGCTCCCCGTCAGAACCCCCCTCCCCCGAGCCCCCGACGAACCCGCTGCCGCCATCGTTCGGGTTCCCCAGACTCCACCAGTCAAGGTGGAGACATGAGAGCGGCGCCCCTCCTCCCTTTGCGTGAGGCGCCACGCATGGAGGGACAACGAACAGCTTTTGTCTATGTCCCCTTTACTACGTCGGATTTATATAACTGGAAACACCAGAATCCCCCTTTTTCTAAGGACCCTCAGGGCCTCATTAACCTGTTAGAATCTATCTTTTTCACCCATCATCCCACTTGGGACGACTGCCAACAGTTGCTCCAGACTCTTCACCTCGGAGGAACGTGAATGCATCCGCAATTTAGCCTGGTGAACTGTCCTTGATCCAGACGGAAATCCCACTGTGGATGCGAGATGACAGGATGCTGTTTTCCCCCTTACCCGACCAGACTGGGACCCTAACTCAGATTCAGGTAAGGAGGCTCTCGACCGTTTTCGCCAGCTGTTTCTGGGAGCCCTTAAGGCTGCCGCCCAGAGAACCACAAATCTATCAAAGGTTACTGAGGTAAGACAATTGGCATCAGAGTCTCCCACAGCTTTCTTAAAAAGACTGCTGGAGGCTTATCGTGTATACACCCCCACTGACCCAGGGGCCCCAGAAAATGCGAGAGCAATTAACATCGCTTTTGTGTCCCAGTTGGCCCCTGATGTAAAACGCAAGCTACAAAAATTTGAGGAGTTCGAAGGAGCCCCCCTTAGCCAATTGGTGGAGATAGCCCAAAAGGTTGTCGACAGCAGAGAAGATCCCAAGGATCAAAAACTCACTAAGGTCCTCGAGGTCTTAGTAAGCAACATGGGAGCTAAGAGGATAACTACTGCTGCAGGAAAATTGCAAAATGCAAACAGGCCTCCCTTAGGCAAGGATCAATGTGCATACTGTAAAGAGACCGGCCGTTGGCGTAGAGATTGTCCCAAGCTGCAGGAAAAACTCCGAGAAGATGCAAAGACCCTTCTCAACCAACCATGAGGGGGTCAGGGCTCCACAGGCCCCCTGGAGCCCTGGCTAACTTTAACTGTGGGGGGCCAATCCGTAGATTTCCTCGTGGACTCTGGAGCGGCCCACTCGGTTTTAACCAAACCCCTTGGAAATCCCACTGGGGAGACTCTAAAGGTTATCGGGGCTAAAGGAAACACCCAAGTTGTTAAACAATACCAGGCCAGATTATCCAGACCCAGACGCCCTGATATCCAGCATACTTTCTTATGGGCTCCAGGTTGTCCGGACCCTCTGTTGGGAAGAGACTTAATGCATAAACTTAAGGTTCAGCTCAGTTTCATTTCTGATGCCCCCCCAAGTGACTATGGGGCCTGACTCAGACCCACCAATCAGAATACTGGCATCTTATCTTACGGGCGAGGGACATCTCCTCTACTGCCAAGATTGCGAAGAGCCTGAGGAGAGACGTTTCGATAGGACCTCAGATGATAACCTCCTGGTTTAATGGCTCCAGGAGATCCTCTCGGTATGGGCTGAAAGCAATCCCCCTGGGTTGGCCGTCAATCATGCGGAGACAATATCCAATTATCCTGGCTGCACGAAGGGGAATTGCCTCACATATCTCCAGATTTAAGGCCCAGGGGATTCTTAGACCATGCATCTCTCCCTGGAACACACCTTTGCTGCCGGTTCAAAAACCAGGAACGCAGGACTATCGACTGGTGCAGGACCTACAAGAGGTAAACAAGAGAGTATTAACCCTCCACCCCGCTGTGTCCAATCCCTATACTCTGCTGAGTCTGCTGAGACCAGACCACACCTGGTATTCAGTGCTGGATTTGAAGGACGCCTTCTTCACTCTGCCTGTAGCCCCGGTGAGTCAACCCATCTTTGCTTTTGAGTGGACAGACCCCACCTCCGGGGTTGCTGAACAGTTGACTTGGACCCGACTGTCCCAAGGGTTCAAAAACTCCCCGACCTTGTTTGATGAGGCTCTGGCCCGAGACTTATTGTCTTTCCGGGAAGAACACCCCGAGTTAACCCTGCTCCAGTATGTAGATGATTTGTTGATGGCCGCAAAAACATATGAAAAATTTAGCGGACCTGGGATATCACGTGTCTGCCAAAAAGGCCCAACTGTGTCGAAAGCAAGTGTCTTACCTAGGATACCAGATACGTAAGGGCAAACGCACCCTGTCCCCCGGGAGAATCCAGGCTATACTGCAGATTCCTACACCTGTCAATAAGCGACAGGTACGAGAATTTCTGGGAGCAGTAGGATATTGTAGATTGTGGATTATAAACTATGCAGAAATGGCTCAGCCCCTTTATGATGCGCTCAAGGGAGTCACCCAAGACCCCCTGATTTGGGAACAACCTCAAGAGATGGCTTTTAACCGACTCAAGGAAGCCCTCACTGAGGCACCAGCCTTGGCCCTTCCAGACCTACATAAACCCTTCTCACTATATGTGGATGAAAAAAGGGGCATCACAAAGGGAGTCCTAACTCAAGCCTTGGGCCCCTGGGAGAAACTGGTGGCATACCTCTCCAAGAAACTGGACACTGTAGCCGCCGGTTGGCCTGCATGTCTGCAAATGATCGCAGCAGTTGCCCAATTGGTCCTAGAAGCTAGAAAGTTAACCTTTGGACAGAACCTGATGGTAATCTCACCTCATGGCCTTGAGACTCTATTTTTTTTAAATTAAAAAAAATAAAAGTACAAAAACATATTAACAAACAGACACCAATTAGCATAAAAAATAGTACAATCACAACTAATCTATAGACAAGGTGACATGGTCTCAACAGTGGTTATTTCTTTATCAATTGATATCTTCGAAGTGTAACTATATGAACCCATATACAGACATGCAAAATAAGTCAGACAATTAATCCTCTCAACAACAGAAAAAACACAAATACCAAAAATCCAAAGACAAAAAACAAAACAGGAAAACAACAACAATAACAACAACAACAACAACAACAAACCACCAATAGTTGCTGCTTTGCATATTGATATCTTCGAAGTGTGTGTTCAGGATAACACATACAGACATACAAGATTGATCAAATAACCCATCATCGATTATTCCTTAGAATTAAGTGATATAATACAATAGTAGAACCATGTTAGCCCTCCTGCATATATGTATGTTCATATATACATACATACATTTTTGTCTTTTTCTTTTCTCCTTTCCCTCGTCCCATCTGTTCTTTGTTTTAGAACAGATTTCCTTCATCTCTCTTAGTTTATATTCCCACCCTCGGGTTCTTACACCAGTGATACAATACGTTGCCTGCACATGTATCGCTGATTTATTTCACTTATGAGTATGGACTCCAGTTTTGACTACTTGCCTACAAAGTCCCCAAAACTGTCTTTCTTTATAGCTGAATAATATTCCATTATATAAAAATGCCACAATTTTTTAATCCAGTCTCCTGTGGATGGGCACTTGGGTTGGTTCCACATTTCAACTATTACAAATTGTGCTGCTATAAACATGGGTGCACATATATCAGAGTGGTATGATGTTTTCAGATCTTCTGGGAAAATACCCAGAAGGGGAATAGCTGGTTTGAGTGGAACCTCTAGACCTAGTTTACTGAAAAATCTCCAAACGGCTCTCCACAGTGGTTGCACCAGTCTCCATTCCCACCAGCAGTGTAATAGAGTCCCTATTTCTCCACAGCCTCGCCAGCATTTGTTATTGGATGACTTTTTTATACTGGCCAGTCTTACTGGGGTGAGATGAAATCTCGATGTTGTTTTTATTTGCATTTCTCGAATGACTAAGGATGTGGAACATTTTCTCATATATTTATTTGCCACTTGTATTTCTTTGTCTGAGAATTGTGTATTCATCTCAGATGCCAATTTCTAGATTGGGTCTTTGAATTTGGACAGGTACATGTTTTTTAATTCTTTGTATGTTCTAGATAGAAGACCTTTGTCTGAGGGACAGCCAGCTAGGATATTTTCCCAATTTGTGGGTTTTCTTTTTACTTTGCTGGTGATTTCTTTAGATGTACAAAAACTTTTCAGTAGGATGAGGTCTCAATTATTGATTCTTTGAAGTGTTTCCCTTGCAGTTTGATTTTTGTTTATGAACTCTCTGCCTACTCCTATGTCTTCAAGATTTTTACCTACTTTCTCTTCCAATAGGTTTAGAGTTTCTGTTTTAATGTTTAGGTCTATGATCCATTTTGACCTGAGTTTGGTGCATGGTGATAGACTGGGGTCTATTTTCAGTTTTCGGCAAGAGGCAAGCCAGTTTTTTCCAGCACCATTTATTAAACAGGTCTTCTTTTTTCCAGTGGGTTTGGTTGACCCCTTTGTCAAATATTAGGTAGCTGAGTGGGGTTTTTGTTGTGGTTGCATCTTCCAGTCTGTTCCATTGATCCTCAGGTCTTTTTTTGAGCCAGTACCAGGTTGATTTTATTACAGTTGCTTTGTAGTATAACTTCAGGTCAGGGATTGTGATTCCACCTGACTTGTCCTTATTGCCCAGGATTGCTTTGGCTATTCTGGGTCTCTTCTGGTTCCAGATGAATTTGAGGCATATTTCTCTAGATCTGTGAGGTATGTTAACGGTAGTTTGATGGGAATTGCATTGAATCTGTACAACAGTTTTGGTAGTATGGCCATTTTTACAATGTTAGTTCTTCCTAACCATGAGCAGGGTATGTTTTTCCATTTATTGAAATCCTCTTCAATCTCCTTTTCCAGAATATTGTAGTTTTCACTGAATAAATCTTTCACATTCTTTGTTAGATTGATTCCTAAGTATTTCAATTTGTTGGTTGCTATAGTAAAGGGTATGGTTTCCTCAATTTCTCTCTCAGTCTGTTTGTTGTTCATGTACAGGAATGCTATTGATTTTTGGGTGTTGACTTTGTATCTGGCTACGCTGCCGAATTTGTCAATTAATTCCAGGAGTTTTCTTGTGGAGTTTTTGGGGTCCTCCATGTATAGTATCATGTCGTCTGCAAATAGTGATAGTTTGACTTCTTCCTTTCCTATCCTTATTCCTTTTATTTCTCTCTCTTGTCTGATTGC
>PVLD010024144.1:0-26036 GCA_004027595.1 Dinomys branickii | reverse complement strand
TGTTTGATGCTTGAGGCACAATACTCAGTGTCTCTCTTCTCTGGCAGTTCAGTAAAGGTCGCTAGTGGCCCTAGTTTTCCTGGTGGTCAGGCCTGTTCCTCAGTGTCCACTGTAATGGCTGCTTAGGCTGGGTTCTTCCAGCAGATGGTGAAGTGTACCTAGTTCTCCTATGTCTCAGACATGAACTGTGATGTCAGCTGATGGCAGATGGTCTGATTCAGCAACCCCTCGCAGTTCAGGGCACATGTGTCATCCAGAATCTGGTTGCACTGGTGGCACAATCCCAGACCAGTGGTCCTGAGACCCAAAGCAGTTCAAAATACAGGCAAAACCCAGACATGATCCTCGGGGTCAATAGTTTGTGGACCACTTGATTCTGTGTCTCCAGTCAGCACAGGTCATGCACTGGAGCGAGACACAGGCCACTCCAACAGTGATCACAGACTGGCTGTGTGTGCGACCTCCAGGAGAGCAGAAAGCAAGTGAAGCCCAGACCTGAACTGCTGTGTCAGCAGCTCATGGAGTGTCTGCACCTGTACCTCACTCAATGCCGGGCAAATGCAGGGAGGGCCCATACAAAAACGTCTGTGAGAGCAGTTCGCAGGCCTTCTGAGTGAGGATCTCTTGTCTGAACCAGGTGCATGGAGGGCCAACAGTAGTATTTTTAGAACCACAGCTATACATATAACTCCTGAACACAAGTACATTCTGTACACTGAGAAAAAATATATGCAGCACCCTAAAGAAGGGCTGTTGGGCACTTGCACTTGGGTGGCAGCTGCAGAAGGAGGCACTAGCATCTTCTAGGCCCAGTGTGCTCAGGGGGCTCCACGTGTGATAAGCCCTGCAATGGCCCCTCTGGTTTTGGCCCTACATGCACTTTGTAAAACCAGTCATTGTGGTTACAGTTATGGTTTGGAGCTGATTGTCCTATAACTTCTGAATCCTAGGACTAGGAGCTCTTTCCGTCAGTAGATCTCCCACGGGGTGGATCACAGGAAACTCCCCTACCTGGCCATTTCCAGCTCACACAAATAGCAGTTCAACCTGGCTCCCTGGAAAACATGGGTCAAATGAGCTTTTGACCACATCCATTGCTACTTATAACCTTCAGTAAGATCTTCTCTCCCTGACATAATCAGATTTCTTCCTGAATAACTAAACATATAAGTAACTGGGAATAGCCCATCATCTTCCTCTTGCAGTACTGTATTCTCAGCCCTGAGGTTGCCTCATGAGGAGGGAGAGAGCAAGCCATAGCAGAAAGCATGTGGAACTTAGGGTTTTCTGTGAACAAGGAAGAGTCCCAGCTCAAAATCAGGGTCTGCTCTCCTCGACATATGACAACGGTATTGATGGCCCCACCATTGTGACTGTCAGAGCTGCACAAGGACAAGGGCACTGGGTGACATGGCTTCCTTCCTGAGGATCTTTATTTGCTCCTTTGGTATACCCGTGCATTAATACTTGGTCCCTCATTAGTTCTGCTGGTGACCCCTGCACAGACTTACTCCCTGTCTGTGCTGGCACAACCCAGTTTGCAGCCTTTGGACATTCTTTGTATTCCTAGGCAAAAGTGAGTCCAGGAATGAAAACCTCAGATCAAATGCACTTATGCAGAAATAAGTCTTCCATGAGCTGCTTTGAGGCAGAGACCGTGCAGCCCTGGGCCCTTTGCATGTCAGTGTTCAGCTTTATATTGCACCAGACTGCAGAGGGTCCATGGCTGAAACTCTCCATCACGCATTAGACAGATTTTATGATTCATTCCCAAGTGTCTCAGCTGTCAATTTACTGATATCTCAGACTTGAAACTGTAGTGCTTGAGCAAATCGGCCACCTTGGACATGCCTCACTGGTGCACATGCAACTTGGCCTCGTTGGCCATGTGCAAGTGATGCCCGGACCTGGACCCAAGCATGAAGCCTCTGTGCTATAGCCCACCCTCAGGCCAGCACTGCCAGGACCACAGCAGCATAGGTCAGCAGTTCACACAGGGGTGAGCCGCTTCCTCCCTCCTGATTGTCTAACCCAGGTGTGGCCCAGGTGGTGTGGAGCTTTCTGTTGTATGGTGTTGAAAAAAGGGACCATGGAGTCACCTGGCAGTGAACCTTTCATCATCATATTCACCTATGACCTCATTCTGTGGGATGGCCATTCACCCAGGATCATGCAGAAGGCCTTGGAGCGCAGAATCTTTGGTGACTTGCCCTGTCAAAAGTATTATATGAAATCACTTAATCCTACATTTTCTTGTGACAGTATTAATGCTTAGGGCGCCTGCCCTCATGCTGTGTGTCTGGCCACCACCAGACTGCCTAGAAGTGTGACGCCTCCCTTGCAGAGGTGATGAGGCTCAGTCACGCTCATCACCTCCCCACCTGAGGTTTGCACTCAGTCTTGAGCTGTTAGTTCCAACTCTGGTCAAAGACAAAGTTTCCTCCAGAGACAAAGGGCAGCAGGCAGTTCTGAGGAGGACCTTGCGGTGGGAGAGGGCAGCTGTGCAGCCCCGGGCTGTCTGGCTGAGTCCAACTATCATCTGAGGTTTATTTGGACTGACCCTGCACTGACACAAGCCTGTACATCTCTGGGGTCCTGAAACACTTTCAAGTAGGTTAATGTGGCCCCACATGGACTCAGAGTAAGAGCTGTGTATAGATGAAGCAGCATTTAACGCTTCAGCTAAAGCAATGCCTGCTTTCAAGGTTACAAAGACATATGTCTACTCAGATGTGCTTTGCTGAGAAGTTAGGTCTATTACAGACCAAGAAAGACAACTTGTGATTTCTCAGTTTTTTCCTCAGAAAAATTTGTATTTACTTAAACATAGTTAATATGTAAGTAAAGCATATATATTAATTTGTGGAGTGCTATTATTCAGTGAATATCTACCACCTGCATTAATATTCTATTGATATGGAAATATCTACTGAAATTTTGTTGCAAAATGAACTATACAACTGAAGGATGTGTGGATGTTAAAACTTGCAAATATGGTCTTTACTAACAGTGAGTCATGTGTTGTTCAGACAAGACCATCTAAGACTTGCTTCTTTAAAGCAAACATGTGCTGAGTCCAGCAACTCACTGCCTGGTTTTCCCTGACCCATCTTCAAGGTTTGAGGCACTAACTAAGACAGTAGTCAGAGCTTTAAGGAAGGTGAACACAAAGCCAAAGAAGACACAGTTGGAAGCAAATGGAGAAAACAGAAGTAAAAATGACAAAAAATGTTTAGTTTGCTAACTTTTATACACTATATAAATTTTACATGCTGTATACTTACTGTGGAGGAAGTGCTTTTTTTAGACATCTCTGAACAACACAAGCTGTACAAATCATACAGTTTATTCACATAGAAATTGTATTAAGTACAGTACTAAAATACGGTATATAATAGTAAAATAAATACAATAAAACACAGCATATAATAGTAAAATAAATACAATAATACAGTATATAATAGTAAATGAAATACAATACAGTATATAATAGTAAAATAAATAAAATACAATATGTATTAAATACAGTTTTCGCACGCTGTGTCCTTATGCACGATCTATGAATTATAAGTGTATCACAGTTTGATGGCATATCCCTATTAAAAATAAAATTACAGTATGAACTCATCTGTAGCTAGAAAGTTTAAGGGACCAAGCTGACAACTTAGACTCCAATGCAGTTGACGAGACACAGTATAAAAAGTGTTATGTAATAACAACATACTGTAAACTTTACAAACAATGTTTGGATTATACATTCACAGTGTGAATACTCATTATAACTGGTAAGTTGATTGGAATAGTTCCACAAAGTTCAAACACTGAACTTGTCCATAAAATGCATCTTCAACTGACATATGAAGCAAATGAGTTTCTAGTATCAGATATTACAGAAAACATACTACCCTCAAAGTCTAGTTGAGAGCTTCTAAACTTTTAAATAAGTCCTTACATTAAATACACGCACTGACTGGTTGTACTTTTAATAACACCACGGTTTCCCAGCTGGTCTTGCGCTGTCAGATGTGTAACTTGGGGAACATTACATGAAGTACAAGCAATCTGCCCGAGTCCATCACTAAGCAGCATCTGAGATGCTCTATTCCAGTGCGTTATTTTCAACGTGATTTACATACGCTGTAGTTTACAATGGTCAGCAGTTGTAGAAAGTGTTCGTCCATTTGGAATAAGGGCAAAACCAAAAAACAAAATCCATGGTAAAATCTGGACAGTATTTGCTAAAGAAGCACGATGCAGATTTGAACAAATGTATGTCTGTAATTTAAGCTGAGTTCTCACGGCTTCTGTGGAACACGTTGAATCTGAAAGACAAGAGGAACAGGCATTAGTCAAAGGCCCAGGAAGCCAGGCTCCCCTTTCTGCACCACCCTGTCCACGGGTCCCTCTGGTCTTTGGGAAGCTCTTTTCCCTTGAAACCATCACTGCCTTCCTCAATGGCAGTAGAAGACCAGGGAGGCCAGGCAGCTGCAGAGGACCCCTTGGAGGCCCGGCCAGGGAGACGCCCTCCGCTGGGCCCAGCTGCAACTGCCCAGCCTAAACCCAACTGTGGCTATAACTTATCAATCCTTAGATCTGGTTTTAACTCTGGAAGAATTTAGTTCCTCAGGCTTAGTGCATCTCCTGAGGACAGACAGATAAAGCATGTTAATTAACTGCACACTGATCTATAGACAATTCACCTTGAAGTTCATTTAAAATCACCCTTGCTGATTGGCTACGAGACACATAAGGACAGTCTCCTTTCAGGGACTAAATAGTTCAGCACCCCTTTCACCTCCCAAGTGTGTAGCATGAAGCAGGAGTCCCACCTCCCAGGACCACAGAATACAAGTGATACAGACTCCACCTTGACATCTTGAAGGCTCTGCTCTAAGTCACCTGGACCTGGTCACAGCAGGGCAGCCCTGTCAGGTGAGGGGTGTGGCCCAGCCTAAGCATGGCCTCTAGGCCTAGGTGTTCAGGCCTTGGATGGGCTGTGCTGTCTGGATTGGGGACATGGCCTCTCATCCCAGTTGCTTATCAGATGACAGCTGACTCTGACCGTGGGAGCCTTGCTGGCTTCTTCCAGGGAAGGGGTGGGAGGCAGACAGCCACAGTCTTCCCCTTCCCAAGGCTGAACTGGTCCTTGAAAGCTGGTGAGGAAAGAGGTCTCCATATTCTGTTTTCTAGGGCTGGCTCAGAGCTCAGAGCTTGACTGGTCTCTGCTGCTGTTTCCACAGCTCCACCCCAGGGCCTTAAGTTTTCCGCAAAAGTTAAATTCCTTCTGCATCCCCCCTTAGTGCTTCTACAAAGAAGAAAATGGACAGACAGGAAAGTGCTTACCATAACCAGTGAATGTTTTGTTTTGAGACCAAGTTTTCAATCATCTGGAAGGCAAAAGTTAGGAAACTTTTTAATGACTGTACAATGTGTAGCGTCTGTGCTCTGCATATGCATTATGTGGTTACAGTTAGAAGTAGATTTCCTGTAGTTTAACGCTGCCTGCCTGCACTCTGTCCCACTGCAGGCTGAGCAAACACAAGCTGACACCACCACTGCTGCAAGTGTCCTCCTGAAAGCAAAACAAGCTCCCATGAGCTGGAGGGCCGCTGTTCCTCGTGGAGCATACCTGAAGAGGCTGGGCCTAGGGAACAGTCCATGCCTGCCCTGTCACTCTGCTGAGTTCTCACAGGAGGATGCAACAGACTTCAGGTCAAGGCCAAAGAAATGAACTGGATTTGAATAGAGCCAGAGGTCAGGAGTTCGCTAGAGAAAGGTGAGAGGTCAAAGCTCAGGTCACAGGGATGCAAAGGCATGGGAGACAGCAGAGTGTCAGTCCTCAGATGGGGCCCCACTCTGGAGGCCTGGAGCCCACAGAAGTGCTGGCTGAAAACCAGTCATCAGTGCCCTGGACTGGGGACACAATCAGCCACCACTTGGACACCACCTGAGTGCGGCCCCTGCAGTGGACAAGTGGACTCAGCCCTGAATGCCATGCCAACACCAAGTAGGGCAACTTGCTGTCCCCAGATCAGCAGTCTCTGGGGCTTAATCTGCCCTGCCAGGATGAAGGATTCTGACAATGTTGCGATCTTGCCCAACACACAGGCCAAATCCAACTCTGTATCTGATCCTCAGGTACCACATGGAGCTAAGAAAGACCAATTCCCTTCAGCAAATCACTGAAATGTTAACGTGAAACTAGAGCAAATGCCACATTGCTTCCCTCCAGTCCTGGCAGCAGCGGTACCTACCTGTACCCCCTGTGGTGGTCTCAGCATTTCTTGGGCCTGCTTCTCTTCACACCCATGAAAACTGCACCCAGCCCAGGGACCACAGGGGCCAAGGGCCTGTGCCTGCCTGGGCCATCTCAAGAGAACACATGTCAGCCAAGCTGAACACCAAAAGGCCCTAGGGCAACCAAGGTGATGTCAAAATCTCTACAATGATGTGTGTGGCCTTTGTTCATGAAAGTCACACTCAGTGTCTAGGGAAGGGCCTAGGAAACTTTCTTTTCTGTGAAAGGCCAGTGATGAACGCTTTGGGGGTGGCAGGCTGTGCATCTCGGCTGCGACGGCTCACCTGTCAAGAGCGCCAACCGCACACAGACCTTTGGCTGTGCTTCAGCCAAAGTCTACAGACACTGACATTTGAATTTCACACATTGCTCAGGTGACACAGTACGACTTCTCTTTGGAAGTTTCGAAAACATGAAAGCCATTTTTAACTCACAGGTGACGTGAGACAGGTGCAGGGACAGCTTCTGCCTTTGAGAAGCGGCTTGCCTACTGGTGCTCCAGGCCCGGCTCCTCTCACTGTCATTCGTAACAAGCCTCTGAGGGCTCCTCCACCAGGAACCAGTTAGAAAGGGGGAGGCGCTGTCCAAGAGCAATCAGAGCACAAAGAGCCGCTAAATTAGGAGAAGACACAGGCTACACAGAAGAATCCAAGACGCCCAGTAGCATGGTGTGAGATAGCGATGCCAGCAGCCTCAAAGACATCACTGGTGGAGGTGGCTGCCAACATTTCTAATGGCCCATGTTGTCAAATTATGAGTTAGGATGCACTCTGGGTCCTTTAAGGAATCAGAGAGTAAAGCAAATAGTGCAAAAGCATCGCTACCAAGAATGTTGAAAAACATACAAGTTCTCTCCTCGCACAAATACTCAAACACCCGGAGTGCCGCAAATTCCAGTTCCAGGTAACCATCCATCAGTGCTAATGGAGCAGTGTCAAGCACCCAAGCTACACAGGGAAAGCGAATCACACAGGGCTTGTGAATCGAGGAGGCTGAGGCAGGAGCTCTGTGTTACTCCAGTGCCCTTTCAAGGCACTTGAGGTTCCATCTCCATATGTTAATCCCCATTTCCAAAAATCTTATCAAGTGTTATTCTCTTCCCAATTCCAAGAATTGTCTCTTACCGTGGTATGGCCGTACTCCAACAGGTGGCACCTGTTGGCCCTGTTCTCCATCCTTAAATGCTTGCTTTTCTTTCGGAAAAGTCCATCACCCTCCACAGCCAAGCCATTTGTGAACAGGAAGCTGCCCTTGGGTCTCTGAAAATGGTGGACAGTCTCATAGCTCGAGGCCTTCGGTGAGTGCAGTTCTTCTGGAGAGTCTTCTGATTTGCCTGAGTGCCTCTTCCTTCTCTTTTTCTTCTTTTTGTGTCTGTGGAGGTCAGCATCAGAGCACACTGCCGGACGATCTGAATCCAGCTGATGCCTGAACAAGCAGGAGCCAGAAATTAGCAACCCAAATACCAGCCCCACCTCAGATAAGACTAGGCACTATTGTGACCACTTACTGAGGACACTCAATGTGTAGGCACAGATAAATGCTTCTCTAGTTAAAAATAGGTTCTCTATTTTCAGCTATAGTAGCTTTGAAAACCCAGTCATAAATTCAACAACTTCTGCTGCACCCCTGGTTCCCCCAGCACAGCCTCTGTACTCAGGAGGTGGGGCTCTCAGCCGGGACATGGCCAGCAAGACTTAAGTGACATCTCTTGACATCAGTGGCTGAAAGAAGAAAAAAAAGATAGAACATTATGCCGTGAATCTCAAGCACAGAGGTTGGAGAGGCATGTCATTGGATTTTCCTTCCCTGGGAAATAACCTATTTACATATGGCTTTGGCAATCTTTTGCTAGGGTTTTTAATTTTACTTATTTATATATGTGTTTATTCATTTGTGGTGCTGGGAATCGAACTCAGGACCGTACACTTGTCAGGTAGGCACTGTGCCATTGAGCTGTATCCCCAGTGCTAGGATTCCTTATTTTAAAAGAAGTCAACTGGACTACACAGTAATTCAGTTTATGGTCACTCATCTTGTCATGACCCAGTCAGTTTCAAGACAGCTGCCAGAGCACTTGCCTTACAGGGAAAAGGCTCTGGGCTTCATCCCAAGCCCCTGCAAAATAAAACCTATTTAGCATTTTAAAAATGTAAAAAAATTTAGGCTTCCTATAGAGAATTAGAGATAAGGCCAAGAAAATAAATGATGCCCAGGCAGGCAAATATGAACAGAAACGTGCCCTCCCATCTTTTGCCAACTGTGTAGTCACTAAGTTTCAAAACAAAATAACAGAAAGGATAATGTGACTCCATCTCACAACCGATCTTGAAGTCAGAGATCCCCAAGTTACTGCTACAAAACTCACCTTTACTCCTAGCAAAGTTACAGAGCATTAACCGAGAAGGGCGAAGTGAGCCATCCTATGATATATGAAGTGAGACAGAACTTAAAAGCTGCATCGTTTTAGAAATGTGTAGAAACAGTGAAGTCTCAGGACCCTGGGAGAGGAGGAACTCAGACCCCGCTGGTAGAGCCCACCCTCACCTGTAGTCTCGCTCTTGGTGTTTATCTGTAGATGTCTTTCTCTTCTTTGATTTTTTGCACTTCACTTTAGGCTCCTCCAGGTCTTGCAGCAGGCTTTCTTTTTCGTGTGACCTTCAATGTGTATGCTGCTATACCTGCGTTTGCGTGATGTTAGGTTTTCATGCTCACAAAACCCTTCGGAAAGGCCTAAACCACTGCCCTGAGCTCCAAAGGCAGCCTTCTTCTGGTGCAGAGAGAAGGAAGGTGCGGCCTCTACAGGAGTGCTGTGGAGGTGGGTCTGCTCCCACCTCTGGACAGGGAGCTCCCCGCCCTTCCTGGCCTGGGAAGCGTCCTTCTGTGGCTGCTTTATACTGGGTGCCCTGACTACTTCAGGGGTGCACCTGCCGGGGTAGTACCTGTGCTGGTCCCCCTGCGTCTTCTCAGGGTAGTACTTCTCTGGGTGCTCTCTGATTGGTGATATTGGTGCCAGTCTTGGTCAGCCCTGCTCCTGGTTCGTGAGTGGTGGCAGCTGTACCTTCCCAGGCTGCAGTGCCCGCTGGGACTGACTGTCTCACCACAGCACAGAAGGTGCTGGCTCTCACTGCAGTGCTCTACGGCATGGCACTCCTGCTTGCTGCGCTTTCTGGCATAGAAGGGTCACTTCTTGTAGTGTCGCTGCTTGTGACAATGGTCCTCAGTCCTAATCCGACTCAGACTCTTAGTTTTCTGCACATGTTCCCCACTGGAGGAGAGGTCTCGACAGTTATAGTAATGTCCTAGGTCACCTTTTCTAAGGCTCCTGATTTTATCTTTAACTGGAGCACGATCTGGAATTTTCTGCATGGCCTTATCTTTGCTGCACCTCTCCCCGAGACTGTGCTCAGGACCCCCTTCAGGATGGGCGCTTGTGGTCCTGTTCAGCACAGCAGAGGGCAGCCCGACAGAGGAGACACCTGTGCTCTGGGACGGGGCCTCTGTGTCACCACACTCATTTCTGCTGAGATAAACTGTGAGCTCCTGCTCACATCCACCTTCCAAATGTGCTGAGGGAGCCGAGCTCAGCTTCTCTGCTGTTTCTGCTGAACCAGATTCCTGCAGGCTCTCAACTAACAACCCTTTGACCTCTTAAGGGGTTCTGCTTCCCTTGCCTGTTAAGTTCCCAGCATCACAGAGTTCAGGAAGTGGGTCATCCCTTGTGCTCGTCTTGTTGGTGTTACAAAGGTTGCTTAAGATGGACAAAGACTCGTCAGACATGGCTGAACTGTTTTCCGAGATGACTTCTTTGGTGGATTTGAGGCTGCAGTCAGGGGACAGCAAAGCCACCTTATACTTGCCATGCAGACTTGTGAGTGGGTCCAGTTTCTCAAGGGAACCAGAGGCAGCACTGCTGGTCTTGAGCTCCACAGCAAGGTCTTCTGACGGACTTCTCTCTGTTCCAGGTGGACTGCATCCCCGCCAAAAGAGAGAGACAAGTCAGTAGTTAGCATGACTGATACAGAGGTTTTGTCATAGCTTACATTTACTAAATATTTTATCACTTTAAGTATAGCTGGCTACAGGCCACTATCAGGCTATCATCTCTGGACACTAAGTTTTCTCTCTATTAAATAAAAGTACAATTTTTTCTACCCTGTTTTTCAGCAACAATAATTGTATAGATGTACACTTCTGTTTCCAGATACATTTCTAATTCTTAACAAGTAAGTCTAAAGCCAAATGAGGATGGGCTGATCACTAATCTGGTCTACTTCTTTCTCTTGGAGCCTCACAGCTAGAGCAGTTATTTCCAATCAGAGCCAAAAGCTCCTTGATTTATGGACAATGGACACTGAAGCTCTGAGAAAACCTTCTGTAGTAAATGTGCCCTCCCCTTGGCAGCTGAAAAGCTTCTGACACACTCTCAAGGTTCACTGACAGTTGCAGGAAAGAATAAAACACCTACTGTGCAGTAGGAAAGAAACAAATGGAAAATCCCTGTGCAAAAGTCAGCACATCCCAGCAGTTCTACCTTAAGGTAAAGTGGTACTGCATGTCCTCTGCCTCTCCACTCTTCTTAAACAATTCCTCGTACCTAACTTTGCTCTCCAGGCATCTGGGGTTGCCACAGTGCCGTGGAGGAAGGCTCCTCCCCCCACGTTCTCACATCCATGGGGGTGACAATCCCAGTTATATTATTGCCACAGTTCTCACAGACACTACACTTTCTGGGAATCTAACAGTTGTGCAGCTGAGAGACGGTCACACTGTGATGTGGCTGGGACCTCACTGGAAGTCGTTCACCACCACAGTGGGACAGCCCAGCTGGCCAATGAGGATGCAGTGTCTACGCTGAATGGTCATGCGGGGCACCTGTGGGGGGTGTGGCTGCCACCTGATGCCCCGCCTCCTGCAGCCATAGTTTCACCTGCAGTTTCCATGGGAGGCCACCTCGGCTGCGCTTCAAATTCCTTTCCTCCTATTCCCCAGTTACAGTTCAGCTACGCAAAGATATTAATTTTTCTTAAAACTGAATGTGGCAGATATTCTCTATGAGTTTAATTTGAAATTTCTGAGGAGACCTTACACAGTATTTGTTTCATGGCAGTTCTAGGACTCCTCTTTCTCTAAACACAGCATGCCCTTCACAAACTCAGACATCGCTGAAAAGATGACATGAGAGAGCACCTGGACTGGGATGCGGAAGTGTGATGGGCACTGCTAGCCAGAGCAGGCAAAACAGAAGAAAAGGGCAAACAGTTGCAGACTGTTCTCTAACTCTTCTCCAAGGCACTTTACCGTGTCCTATAGACTATTTCTCAAATCATCTGGGGACTCAGGATGTTTACAGTAACAGTTTTACAGACTTCAAACACTGACATCCACTGACTGTTGGATTTTATACTGTGAAGTTCACTTCCTCCTAATTTATTCTTTCTTTACCTTGTTTCATCTGTTGACCTTTTTGCTTTGCTGCTAAGTATGAAGGTCTCTATGGATTTTGTCTTCAGGAATAGAAGCCAAGGAATCAGGTATTAACTGCAATGAAAAACAAAGAGACATCAACAATAGCTGTGAGCTCCATGCTGACCAAAATCTGGCCACAGGTGAGGCTCAAAGCCAAGGCTTTCCCAACCAACTCACCACTCCAGGAAGACCCTTTGCTTCAGAGAAGGGTTTTTCTGAATGTAAAGCAGGCTGGACTTGGCAACTGGTACCCTCCAATGACAGGCTGTTTTCCTTTGGGTCACTGTCTGTACTCTTAGCACCATTTAGAATGATAGATGCTTGAAGCTCATATCGTGGGGCCTCCTCATCTTCAGCTTCATGGCCAGCAGACTGAGCTGTGGCCATGCTGCACACCCTGTTCTCCTTGGTAAGACCCTTGGACTCTTCGTTGGCATTTTCAGATGACTCCGCACCGTCGGGGAGCAGCATGCTGGAGCTCACCTTGGATTTCCTATTCCTCACTTGCTTGGAGGACGACTCGCTTGGGGAGAGTGGCTTTGCTTCCTTACTAGAAGTTGATATTGCGGATGCTTTCAAGGTACACTGTATTGCAGAACAGTTGGTGACAATAGAAGGAGGAACAGGATTACTAGGGGCCTCCAAGGAATTGCTATGATGGTTAGGCTGAGATTGAGTTTGGCGAACAGGCAACTTGTTATGAATACTGTTGGTGACTTTTCGTTTGTTAGGGTGTTCTGGAATCACAGAGAGTCTGTGAACTGGCCAGTTTTGAACAGAAGTAGAAGCATTACTAAGCCTAGCCCTGCTGATACTGGGATTTCCATTAGGACTGGACATAGAACTACTTGGCGTGTCTTTCCGTGGCCTGGTCCCACTTAAGTGAGGTGAATTCTGCAAGGAAGAAAGTGACAGCCAGGTCAGCACTCCAGAATTGGGGTCTGCTCCAGTCAGTGGCCTTACACTTTGGTCTTGTGACTGAGAGGTTACACAAATCTTGACCACCAACATTTTCTTTTATCTGCTCTACTCATGTGCACTTTTCACAAGCCCTAATTTTCTAGAAATTAATCCACACACAGGACAAACATGTCTGTGAGAACACAAATTTCCTGGCACTGGTTCACATATGTTCTCCTTAGCTGGCTTCCTGGGAGGTCACCACTGCACACACAGAAGTAAGGCCAGCTTGCTGGCCTGCAAACAAGGGAGAAAGCACATGGGCAGAGGAAGGGCTGCTTGAGGCTCTGCATGTGGGGCTACGACTGCCTGTCACTACCCAGTGGGGTCTCAGCCTTCATACAGTTCTGTTGCTCTAGGTTCCCTTACTACCACTGAATCTCTGTGGCAACACAGGTGGCATCTCCTTCACAGATGAATATTGTTTGGCCTTTTGGTATTTTCTTAAATATCTGAATTAGCTGCTGTCTTTAAAAACCAAACAACTCAAAGAATCCACTGCAGTTGCCCCTTTCCTTCAGCACATACTTTCTGATTTGCCTGTGCCCTGGTATCACTGAGAAGCAGAGCCCAACTCACAAGTGTATTTAACTGAAACAGAGCCCAATGTGTATCAAAAAAAGCATTGAACTAGATAACCTGATAGTTCAAAACAAACTCAAACTGAAAACGTATAAAATTTGACAGGAGCAATGACATAGTGTAGTTTAAGCTGCAGATAGCCTAGGCATGGGGTCCTGGGGAGTCTGGAAGGCAGGCTCCACCCTGTGCCACATCATGCCTCTTAGCCACACAGGCGCATGTGCATGATCACACACTGGGGAACAGTAGATGGGAAGAGAGCACACTCCTAAGATAGCTGCATGCACATGAAGTGTCCTAGTAACAGGATCACTTTATGATGTCTACCGTGAGTTACAAACTCACCTATCTGACCCCTGAGTAGAGTCCAAGATCAAGGTGGGTGCCAAGCTTTAGACATACTCACACCAGATGTTACCTTCGACCACTCTGTTCACACTGAGATTTGTGTATATTTAATATTTGGCATTAATGGGCCAGCACAAATTTTTTGACGAGATATACAGGTATAGACAGGGCATGAAAACCACTGCAATGTTAGCCTGAGAGTTTGAGACTCGACCTCAGTGAGGTAAAAATCATACGCCACCTCTAGAGTGTTACCTTTATCCTATGTGAGGGAAGATGTGGGCCAATAAACCCGGGTGTGGCCTGCTCTTTGGTGACAAGCCACTGACTGGTGACCGGCTGGGGAGAGGAAGGTCTCCCTATTTGCTTTTGCTATGTAAAAGCAATAGCAAAACCCACAGGCTTACCTTTACGTAACAGAAGTAATGACCCGCATGGCAGTTAAACCCGGAGTGGACCAGCACTGCGTACAAAGCATAAATAATGGGTTCACCATGTGGGTGAGACGTGTACGGCTGGATATCAAGATACGCAAGAGTATTTCACATCCTAAACAGAAACGGGCAAAGGATCAAAGATCATTATTTCTAACTGACGTTGCCCCAGTGGTTGTTTGTTACCCACAACAGCTCCTGGTACTTAAGACTTGGCTCCACATGATTACCAACATTATCTGTATACCTTTGCAATTTTTCCACCAGTAGCATCTGCAAAGCGTTTCAGAGAAAGTGTGAGAATGTTAGATATCTCATATATGGTAAATTTCTGAAGCCGGGACCATCGTTTTGCACCTTGAAGTAAACAGAAAAAAAGCTTAATGTATCAATTTTTTGGTGTTTCAGTCTTTACCTTGCTATTTCTCTGAAACGTTCTAAGATTCCAAAACAAAGATAACAGATGAGGAACATCACTCCTCTCCAAACCAACAGTGAAAATATTTCAATTAAAAACTGTAAACAGCCAGGCGTGATGGTAAACACCTATAATACCAACACTTGCGATGCTGAGGCAAGAGGATCACCGTGAGGTCTAGAGCAACCCAGACCTAACAGTCAATTCAAGACAACCATGTACAACAAAGATAGACTCTGTCTCAAAAATAAGAAAATTGGGGGGAAATTGCCTACAGCATGACAGGAAAGCAAGGACAGTTCTGAAACATCAGGATACACATGGCACCAGGGATGCCAAAAACAGATTAATTTTGGTTGGGGGTCTAGCTCAGGGGTAGAATGCTTATGTAACATCCTTAAGGCTCTGTGTTCAAGTCGTAGCAATGCAGAAATATAACAAAATAAGGGAGCTCATTCAGAAACAAGAATGCTAACTAATGATTTAGGCTGGTACAATTCTGTGAAAGAAAACCCTTACCCACATACAAAAAGGAGAGAAAAGGATGTTCAGTGTCAGGAAAAACCCCTAATCTTGGTGAGAAGTGCACAATCTTTTCCCAAATATTGACTATTTGGCAATAAAAGATTATTTCATATAGATGTCTGTATCACCCAGTATAAGGTGAACATCTACTTAAAACATATGAAAGAAGGATTGATAAAACAGACTCCCTTGACTGCCAGGAGAAAGGTGCTATTGAATCATATAAATTTGAGGTGGCTGCAGACCTGGCCCCCATCCTGGCACCCACTGTAAGGAAGATGTGCAGTTCTGTGGGGGCAGAAGATGGCCCTGCCCTCCCCTTAATCTTGTCTGACGGGAAATTCAGGAAGATGCTGCTTAACAGAGGCTGTCACAACACTGCAGCATCAAGGTGGCCCCACTAGTTCTCCAAGAGTACAGAGCTGCCCATCTTGAGAAAGTGCAGACACCTTCCTGCATGTTCCAGCCTCTGGATGACAGACAACTAGAGACTCCCAGAGGGCACCAGAAGCCAAGGCAACCTGGCAGGCCATTGAAACACACTGTGGTCTTTCCAAACCAGGCTCCCTGTCACTCCAACTGGAGCAGACAAATGAGAGACGGCAAGTCACCCCCCATCATACTTGGTACATTTGTAGGAATTTTCTCCATCGAGCTGTGCCGGCTTCACAAACTGCTTCAATGCCTTCTTAACACTCGGAGCAGCCTAGGAGGAAAAAGCACAAATACGCCCACTACCATGGGTTGTGAGAGATGCAGAGAGCAAGCAAGCAGAAGACTCAGAGAAAGAAATGAGAATTTTTATGAAAAAAAAATTCAATGGGTGTGGTGCAGCTGAGTTCCCAGGTACTTAGGGGATTGAGACAGGGGAATTGTAAGTTTGGTTCCAGCATGAGCAAATCAGATTCAATCTCAAAAAATTTTTAAATGGTTTCATTTTTGTTCGTGAACTCTCTGCCTACTCCTATGTCTTTCTCTTCCAATAGATTTAGAGTTTCTGTTTTAATGTTGAGATCTGTGATCCATTTTGACCTGAGTTTGGTGCACGGTGATAGACTTGGGTCTATTTTCAGTTTATGGCAAGAGGCAAGCCAGTTTTTCCAGCACCATTTATTAAACAGGCCATCTTTCTTCCAGTGAGTTTGGTTGGCCCCTTTGTCAAATATTAGGTGGCTGAGTGTGTTTATCGTTGTGGTTGCATCTTCCAGTCTGTTCCATTGATTCTCAGGTCTGTTTTTTAGCCAGTACCAGGTTGATTTTATTACAGTAGCTTTGTAGTATAAATGCAAGGGAAACACTTCAAAGAATCAATAACTGGGACCTCATCCTACTGAAAAGTTTTTGCACATCTAAAGAAATCACCAGCAAAGTAAAAAGAAAACCCACAAATTGGGAAAATATCCTAGCTGGCTGTCACTCAGACAAAGGTCTTCTATCTAGAATAGAAGAATTAAAGAACATGTACATACAAAGAATTAAAGAACATGTACCTGTCCAAATTCAAAGACCCAATTCAGAAATGGGCATCTGAGATGAATACAAACTTCTCAGATATAGAAATACAAATGGCAAATAAATATATGGGAAAATGTTCTACATCTTTAGTCATTCGAGAAATGCAAATAAAAACAATATTGAGATTTCATCTCACCCCAGTAAGATTGGCCAATATTAAGAAATCATCCAATAACAAATGCTGGCAAGGCTGTGGAGAAATAGGGACTCTACTGCACTGCTGCTGGGATTGCAGACTGGTGCAACCACTGTGGAGAGCCATTTGGAGATTTCTCAGCAAACTAGATCTAGAGGTTCCATTCAAATCAGCTATTCCCCTTCTGGGTATTTTCCCAGACGATCTGAAAACATCATATCACTGTGATATATGTGCACCCATGTTTATAGCAGCGCAATTTGTAATAGCTAAATTGTGGAAGCAACCCAAATGTCCATCCACAGAGGACTGGATTAAAAACTGTGGCATTTTTATATAATGGAATATTACTGAGCTATACAGAGGGACAGATTTGGGGCCTTTGTGGGCAAATGGTCACAGTTAGACACCATACTCATAAGTGAAATAAATCAGAGGTACATGTGCAAGCAACGTATTGTGTCACTGGTGTAAGAACCTGAGGGTGGGAATATAAACTAAGAGGAGTGAAGGAAATCTGTTCAAGAGTAAAGAGCAGGTGGGATGAAGGAAAGGAGAAAAGAAAGAAAGAGGCAAAAATATATGTATGTATGTACGTATGTACATATGTGCAGGATGGCTAACATGGTTCTACTATTGCCCTATGTCACTTAATGGTAAGGAATAGTTGATGACTGGCTGTTTGATCAATCTCATATGTCTATATGTGTTTTCCTGAGCATACACTTTGAAGTTATCCATATGCAATGCAACAACTATTGTTGGTTTCCTGTTGCTTTGTCTATAATTCAATTTTGGTTATACTGTTATTGTGCTGCTTTGTGTCTCTTTGTTAGTGCTTTCCTCTTTTTTTTGTTGATGTAGTTCTTTTTCTTTCACACTTTAAAAAAATTTATATAAAAAAAGAAGGAATAATTATCTATGTATGTAAGTATGTATGTATATGCAGCATATCTAACATAGTTGTACTACTGACTTAGGTCACTTTATTGTAAGGGATGGTTGATGATTATTTGTTTGATCAATTTTGAATGTCTATATCTGTTTTCCTGAGTATACACTTCGAAGTTATCAATATGTAATGCAACAGCCATTGTTAATTCCCTGTCACCTTGTCTGTAACTCAGTTTTGAATGTACTATTCTTATGCTACTTTGTGTCTGTTTGTTAATATGTTTTTGTTCTTTCACTTTTAAAATAAAAGTGTCAAAAAAGAAAACAGAAAAACAGAAAAAAATTTTAAATGGGCTGGGATAGGACAAGACTCTTGAGTTCGATTCCTGGTATCAACAAAAAAAAAAAAGAAAGAAAAAAGAAAAATCTTGTCTGGAAACATGGCTAAGTGGTGGAGGGCTCTGAGTTCAATGCCCAGGGCCATTAAAATGTTTTCCTTTCAGATTCTCCCCATTACTATGGAAGGCTATAGTAGGAACTGGTCCAGTGGCTGCCTCTTGGCAGGGGGAGGAGACCCTACATTGACTTCTTTCTATCATTTGCATTCTAACACCACATGCTCCTGCCACTTTGTCAACTTGTTAACAGAAACTTACCTCTAGATCTTAGGTATCCTCCAAATATCTGAGAAACAAGGGTGGTGGCCTGGGTGTGTCTCTCTAATCTGAAAAAGACAAAGCAGTGATACAAGAATTCTGCAAAATTGCGGATGCTACGACTAAATTTTAAAAGCAACAAATTCATAGTTATAAAAGAACAAATTCAGAGCAGAGAGCCATAGAAAATAAAAAATCAGCCTGCATGGTGCCCAGAGATCCACCCTTCCTGGAAAAACATAGTGAGGGGTTGGGGAGCAGGACAGAAGGACCAAAATGGTCAAGTGACTGCGACATCAAGGCGGGAATGGGGCTCAGAAGCAAAGCAGCGGGAGGAAGACTCGGTCAGCAGGCTTGTGGCCCTACGTGGGAGTTGGGGCAGGTAGAGAAGGCCGAGTCGGTCATCATCCAGACCATGAGGGCCAGGACGGCGAGTAGAATGCAAAGGGAGGTGTGGGTACTGGGTGCATGGGCAGCAGTGGGCAGGTTAGGTATGTTACATAACTGTCTCATCCGTCCTCTCTTGCATCTCCATTTGGATTTTAGGAAGAAGCTATAGCAACTGGTAACAGAGAGAGAGAGAGGGAGGGAAAGAGAGAGACAGCGGGCAGAGCGAGAGTACAACAAACATATTTCTAAGGCTGGAGTTCAACAGGGAATCTATCTGGCACAATCAGAAAAGAGAAAGGTTCTTGTAGATCTGCCAAGGCATCCTGACACCCGGAAGTTAAAGAATAGCAAAACCATTGTTCCTTTCCTGGCATCTATAACTGAACAACCCAAAATGGAAAAGTAAGCACAATTTTTGAAAATTTAGTCATTTTAAAATGATACAAATCAGAAAGAGAAAAGAAAGATGGGAAAATATGCAGATATGTATACACAAGTTAGATAAGATAATTGTACTACTAATTTTTATTGCCTTATTGAAAGTAACAGCTGTATTTAATTATTTGATCAATTTTACATGCCCGTATTTGTTTATCTGAGTAACCAATTTGAAGATAACAATATGTAACACATTGTTAATTTTCTATCACCTTATCAGAAATTCTGTATTTGTTTTGTTTTTGGTGTTGTTTTGTTTATGTCTGTGTGATTGGTAATATGTTTTGGTTCTTTTATCTTTGAAATAGAAATAAAAAATTACAATAAAAATAATGCAAATGAGGTGGAGAAGGGGCAATGTAAAGCCAAAAGCTAAAGCAAACAGAGCCGTGTATTTTCAATAGAAAAGGCAAAACAAACACGAGAAGCCGGAGGTGCAAACTGAAGCAATGACGTGTGCTCATCTATTGCTGCCCTTCAGGCACGCTGTCTGCATAATGTCAAGAGTGCACTGAAGAAACTCATGGGCATCTTCTTGGTTTCCACAGCAAAAGTGCCTAGCTATACCTGTAAGTTGTTAGTAAAGACAAGGCTTTATCATGACACATTAAATGCCTACACTGCAAAGTTACATCTCATGCTACTCACAAAACCTCCAAACAGTTACATTTAATGAGAAAGTAGCACTAACACAAGCACTGCACACTTTCACCAGGAGCCCACAGGAGCTGCAGTTCCTATGAGTCCAGGAGCAGCCACAGGAAGACTCTGTGTCTTTACCAAGTTAATACAGTTCCACTCGAATGAAGTCCACATTGGTTCTAGCGGCTCAGGTTTGTCCAAAATGTTCGGTTAGTACACCCACTTTAAATATGACACAGATCTGTAAGAGACTATGCAGAACATAAATATCCAATCTATTCAATTCCATACCAGTAACCACAGAAGAAGTAATATTCTCAGCTGCAGAGTAACATTTCAGTCCTCAGTGACTAAGCAGTTTTGAGAAGGAAGTATTTTTAAAAATAATAAATACAACACTAGCACAAATACACAAATAGCACGGAACCTATTAGACACTGAGTTTTATATGTGTATGAATACATACACACACACACACACACACACACACACATATATATTAGCTTAAATCATACAGAATTGCCAATATTCCAACAATTTTGACCTATAAAAACAGCAACTCTATGATTCAACTGTATTGTGTATATATGCACACATCCAGAGCAATGTAACTTTCCTAAAGACTAGGTTATTATTCATGCCTGCTATATATACGTATATGTGTTTAAAATAAATGTATAAATAATGAAAATAAAACTGTCCTGGCTAAAATTTTGCCAGAACCCTGTATGTTTTAAAGATTTCCACACTGTCCACCCTGGTCTGCCAGTAATGCCAAGGGCCAATTTAATCCTTAGCAGCTTTTAAGGCAAAATGATTATACTTATCACTATAAAGTTATGCCTCTCTATACTGACCAAGCTAGATACCAGGTTAAGAGTGAGAAGGGGTTTTTGTTCATATGCAGTCTTGTTACATCTTGGTTAATTAAAATGATTTAAAGTGAATGCAAAATGCATACAGAGTCTGATGTGGTGGTACAGGACTGTAATCCGGGCTGAGGGAGAAGGATCTCAAGTTTGAGGCCATCCTGGGATACACAGTGAGACCCTCAACTAGAGGGAAGATAGGGATGAGGTACATAGAAATACTTAAGAAATTCATGCCACCTATTTACAAATTTAAAATTAAACAGATGGGAGGCATAGGCAGGAGGATTGCCATGAGCTCAAAGTCGGTCTGGGTTAAATAGTGAGTTCAAGGCCAGCCTGCCCTACATAGTGAGACCATATCTCAAAACAACCAAAATAAAATTGAAGTTTCTTCATAAATTTAGTTAGGCTATGAGTATAAATTTTTGTTTTATAGTATAAATATCTTTATTTGGACAATTTATATCACTATATGTAATGCAGGTTTCATTTACCAGATTAAAACTAATTATAAATCACTTAAGGAAACCTATGGGGCAGTATCAGAGTTGGACTACTCAGTACAGAAATACAACTGTATGAAATATGGCCTCTGTAACCTTTGTATTAACAATTCTAAGTCTTAAATCATGTAAAATTTGCATCTATTAAACTAAAGATAATCTTTTGTATCATAGTGTCATTACTTGACAATTTTAAAAATGGTTTATATAGTAAACGTTTTACTAAACATCTGTTACTATTTATTTATTTATTTTTTTTGCGGTACCGGGGATCGAACTCAGGACCCTGCGCTTGCTAGGCAAGCGCTTATTCCACTGAGCTATATCCCCAGCCCAAACATCTGTTACTAATTAAAGACATACCCATTTATAATAAAATCCATGTGGTTTATTTTATAATAAGCTGTGGGCTTTTTTTAAATCATCTAGGCCATAAAGACTAACTATCTAAGAGCCACCAGGCATGCGTGTTGATGCCTGTAGTCCCCGCTCCCCAGGAGGCTGAGGTAGGGGGATCACTTAGGCAATAGTATTAGCCCTCAGCTCAGGAAGTTTACCTTGCAAAAAAATACTTCTCTGGTTGATACTTACGGTTCATTTTATTGATGACAAACTTGAGTTTAATAACATCCCCAGGATGATTGAGTGGCTGGGTGATATGGGCTTGCATTGTACACATCATACAAAACCCTTCTGCATGACCTGAAAGATAAGATGACAATGCCCTGTGTTAGCAAAACACAACTAGACAGTAAACCATAAATGTAGAAGTTATTCCTGAAATGAAATAACAGTAACACCAGCTACGTGTATGCATTGACCTATCTACTTTTAGTTTCATTTAATTCCCTAAAAAACCTAAATGATAATTATGTATTGGCTCTAGTTCACAAGAGAGGAAAAAATGCTCAGAGAGTTAAAAATCTGCATACGGTCACACAATCAGACTGGACTCATCCTTTTCCTAGTTTCAAAGGTTATGGTCTTAGTGACTCTATACTGGAAAAATAAGTTTTTTTTTATACTACCATTAATTTCAAATGGTCAAAGGATGTCTCCTATAATGTATAGAAACACCTACGTATTCTCTACATTCTGGCTTTCCTGGTGACATATCAGTATTTCTATTACATTTTCTTCTTCTTTTTAGAAACAGTCTTTTTAAAATGTAGTGAATGTCTGCTACTTCACACTAGGTGTTTAAAGGACAAAATATCCCCTTACGGCAAAGAACTACCCAGTCCCAAACATCAATAGATTCTGCCTAGAGAAAAGCTGTTCAGAACATATATAATAAAGCTTTAAAATGCTTTACAGGATCAAATTATTTCTAGGTAACTAAATCCAACAGTGTAGAACTGTGGGATGAAAAGTAGAATCTCTGAGATGAAAAATACACTAGAAATGATTAATGACAGATTAGATACTGCAGAAGAAAACATTAGTGAACTTGACGACATTCATTATGGATAGAAGATAGCTGTAATAACACACCAAAAGAAAAATAAAAACCCTTAAAGTAACAGTAACAAAGTGTATCAGTTAGCTGTGGGGCAATTTAAAGTTGTCCATCATATGCATTGAAATGCAGTCTGAAAGTAAAGAGATGGTACAAATATGTCAAGAAATACTTGCTACCAAAGAATAGCACAAGGAAGAATTTTAGGGTGCAGGAATTATTTTGTATTCTGACTGAGGTGAGGTGGTAGTTTACACAAATGCTATATATGTGTTTAAGTTCAAAGAAATTTACACACACACACAAAAAGTTAATTTTACCCTGTGAAATGTATGCTTTTTTTTTTTAAGACCAAATGTCTTCATTTCATGCTGGGACACACACATATTGAAGAACCTCAATAAAACCCAAGTAGAACAGCTTAAGACAAATGATAAAATCTTAAATCTAGCAAGAAATAAAAAAATTCCATATATAGAAAGGAAGGGAAAACTGCCAATAGACTTCTTGTTAGAAACAATGCAGACCAGCAGATCATGCACTAACGTTTCAAGTATTAAAAGAAAAATAAGATGTGAGTATCTTTCACAAAAATGGGATTTCCATATCTGGGAGGAGGAAACAGCAGTTTTCCCTGTTCCTTCTCCTATATACAGCATATCGCTTGTTGGACTTTTTGCTAAGATCATGTGTAGTGTCTGTTCTTATCAGTTTAATATCTGATACATTCTCTATCCCATATACAACAGCAACAAAAATCCTCAGAACTGTATATTCATTAAACACTAAGAGACTCAGAAAGGCAGAGAGAAATAAAGACACACAAGGTGTCTCAGGATCTCAGCATGCCATGGTGGTGGTTTCTGTAGTTTTGTTTGTACCTCAAATACTCCAAAGTTGAAGCATGATGTGCATGCCTGTAATTCCTGCTCTCTAGGAAGCCTAGCCAGAAGGACTGCAACATAGAGTCCAGCCTGGGCAAGTTAGCAAGACCTTGTTTCAAAATAAAAAGTGAAAAACAGCCTAGAGGTATAGCTCAGTGCAAAGGCTCTGGGGTTCAATTCCTAGTAACACATAAATAAATCACATAACAAGCACTGCCCTGGCATCATGAACACAGTGACAGATCCCCATTAAGTGTAACCAATTCTTTAAAACAGTAAACAGTCTTTAGACAGTTCATCACATGGTTAGTTGTGCTACATTGAATAAATGAGTTCATTTTCTTAGCTGTGCCTTTTGGAGGCTCTGCATGATGGAAGATCTGAGCTCCATAAGTGTCCAAAATCCTACTCAACAAGCACTTCTGAGAGATAAACTGTTTTTAAAAACCTGTCCATTTCCAAGGCTGCGTGCATTTGATTTTTCCTTCTGTCCAGAAGTCCAAAGTGGAGCCAATCAGGACAGTCTTCTGGTTAGTAAATAGTATGAAACAGATGCTTAACCTTTTGTAATGCCTACTTAGGTGTCATAAGGGATAATAAGAGTCTTCATGGGGGGAGCTGTGACCATGGTCAAAATTTCAAGCTCCTTAACCAGTCTTCGAGTAAACTGCTCGAAATTTCAGACAAATGAAATCATCTCACAGACCTCACAAGATATTCATGAACCAAGAATAAGAGAAAGGAAACTAATCCATGGTGACTTGTGAGGGTGTTCATGGGGTACATGACTTTCAGAAGTCAAAGACAGGGTGTCCAGATCAGGGGAAAAGGACCCTGAAGTGCATGTTGGGTGAGGATGACACAGTCCAGCCGCAGGGCACAGCGACGTGAAACTGTGCGAGCATGCCTATGCTCCCAATCAGCTGTGCGATTGTGTTCTGAGCCTGCAGTTACACCTAATGAGGAGAGTGATGAATGTCCGTGAGCTTCCCCAGTTCCAGTGGGGCAGCCCCTGGTAAATGCATCTTATGTTGCACATACCCTGAGGGGAACAGTTCATTTAACACACCTGAACTGCTCTGCCTCTTGGAGACAGACCACCGCACACAGCCAGGTGCTCCCCTTGCGAATGCATCTGCCTGAGCTGCACAGTCAATGCCATGGCTGAGCTGCACGAGGAGATCGTCGCACATACCGTGAGATGGTGAAGGCATGGAAACTCCAAACGCGGGTACCCCGAATGGGACCCCTCCACACAGTCACAGAGCTGACAGACCCTCAGTTGATCCACCAAAAGTCGCACTTGTAGGGACACTGATGACCAAGCAAAACATTAGAATTTTACCACAGGCGTCATGTGAAGTGAATTGTGCTGCAGCTATAGACAATCAGAAAAAATAATGATGTCCTCTGTGAGCTGAGCCTCAACACTGAACAAACAGGAAAGATGTTCTACTCCTGAGTCACACGAGGTGCCTCCAAGCCTCATAAGGGGAAGCCCTGGCCCAGTCCATCTGACTAGGTTGCTTCGGACTGAGTGAGCCCTGACCAGGGGTCACTTAGAATTCCTTGTGTTCCTCCATCTGCAGCCCATTCTCGGCCACTTGCAAAACATTCTCACTCTTGAGAAAAAGGAAGCAAAACTAATAATACATATTCATATTCCATTGTGGCCTCAGAAAGTAGTCCTGGAAGATTTTGTGGAAAAGTGTAATTGTGGGATGGGATGGAAAGTAAGAAAGGTAAAAAGGGGAGATTTAGGTTTTTGGGGGGCCCTGGCAGCAACACTCTTCTATGAGTAAATAAATTACTGAAGTACATGAAACTCTGTACCAGGGCATGGGACAAACTATCCACAAAGAGTTCTTTAGCAAAAAAGGGAAAAGAAAGTGGAGGGCATCACGTCATGAATAATGACCGTCTTTGGGGACACATTACCAGAATGGTGTGTGAATCAGGAGACCTTCACCCTGGGAACAAGTATATCCATTGCCAAATCCTCATTACAGTGCAGTTTCCAACTCTGAAATCCAAAGCAGCCACCCAGCCTCCAGCAAGGGCCTGGCTAAAACAGTGTGGGATCACTGATGTTACAAAATAATTTGCATCCATCAGAAAGAATAACATGATTTTTTATGAGCAAGCAATGTTCAGAAGAAAATGCAATTTGCAAGATTTTCTATACTTCACTCTCGTGTTTCCAGATAAAGTACAGTAAGTACCTGTGTTTAGACCACAGTTTCTCCAACCTGAGCTGTGGAGATTCCTTTTCTCATTGCTTTTGCTGTGTGGATCATCCTTTGTGGTGGGGAACTGTCCCGTGAATTGTAGGATGGAGAGTAACAGCTCTGTACTAGGGACAAGATTCGAGTAGCCACCACTGCCCTGGTTGTAACAACAAAAAGTGCCCCTGGAACTAAGGAAATGACTCTGAGGGGCTCGCTGGCCTCTGGCTGGAACTAAGGAGCCTGGAGGAGTCTGCTCTCATCACACATGCTCCTCGCCTGGGGGTTTCCCTTTGCAGCCGTGTGTCTGTGGTGTTTGCAATGGGACCACAGTTTCTTACCCTTGAATACATGCAACATCACACTTATAAATACACACAGAACTGACTGT